>SKCR01054053.1:0-36541 GCA_019454045.1 Zanthoxylum bungeanum | reverse complement strand
TAGAAACTTATCTGGTAAACATTGATGCCCAGTGCCGTCGAGATTACCACCTACTCGGCAGTGGTAATCGCACGGCTGAGAAGTCGGCGTGAAATCGGCTCCTAAGCACGGCCGCGTAGGTATTTTTTTTTCGTTTTTTTATCGCTCAAAACATCACCTTATTGGGACCTAACCCCCCAAAGCTGCGTTTTGGGGGGTTTATATATATATAAAAAAATACTCTTTCTTCACTCTCTCATTCTTTTGTTTTTTGCTCAGCTCTCTCTATCTCTCATTCGAACACTGCCTCAAGGTAAGCTTTTTTTTTTTTTTTGATGTCAAAAAAAATAAAATATGATAATAATGATTAATTTGTAGAAATAATTATAACTAATTAACTACAACCCTATTTTGTTAATTTGTTAATTTGACATAAAACCTAAATCTAATTAGTCACTTTAATTTTAAATTTGAGTTTTTTTTTTATTGTTAATAGTTAAAAATTAATTAAATATTAATAGTTACTTAATTAGTTAATAAAAAAAGAAAAGAAATGAAAAGCATGTGAGTGAGATAAGACAAGGAGTTAATATTGGGGGCGATGAAAAAGATGAAATTCGTGAAATAGAAAAAGGGTTAGATTCAAGACCCCCTCGGCATCGCGGCCCTTTAAATAGGTGGATAGTAGTAACCCCTACTGATTCTTCAATGAGTGATGGTAATGTAATGCAGCAACAAAATATTAATGAAGCATTTTTTAAAGAACAGACATAATCTGAAGCGATTTGTCAATAAGTGGGTTTATGAATCCGATATTTCTTTCAATGCTATTGATAATGATAGCTGGATAGCCATGATGGAGGCAGTTGGTCAATTTGGATCGGATTTCAGAGGTACAAGCCAATATGAATTGGGGGAGCCATTATTGAAAGAGGAAGTTGAAAACTTTAAAGTTTTTCTACAATAACATGATAAGGAGTGGAAGGAGAACGGATGTTCGATCATGACAGATGCTTGAAGTGATAGGAAAATGAGGAGTATAATGAATTTGTGCATCAATTGCACAATAGGTACCACTTTCCTTTCTTCCAATGAAAGTTCCGATATGGCACACACTGCTGAGCACATTTTTGAATATGTTATAATGGGTATTGAACAAGTTGGGGCGGAAAATGTGGTTCAAGTGGTAACCGACAATGCCTCAAACAATATGACCGCAGCAAAGTTGTTGAAAGCGAAGATGCCAAACATTTTTTGGAGTTCGTGTGCTACTCACACCATAAATCTCATGCTTGAAAGTATTGAGAAATTGCCGAGGTGCAAAAAAATCATTGATAGTGCCAAGGCTTTCACCATTTTTGTGTATGCTCATCATAAGACTTTGTCCATGATGAGGTCATTTACAAAACAGATGGACATAGTGAGGCCGGGAGTAACTAGGTTTGCCTCAGCTTTCTTAACTTTACAAAGTTTGATGGAGAAAAAAGAAAGTCTGTGATCCATGTTTGCTAGTATAGAATGGGATGAGTGTATATGATCAAAGCAAGCTAAAGGGAAAGCGGCCTTTGCCACGATGATGAAGGTTTCTTTTTGGAATGGTGTGACTCAATGTTTGAAGGTGTTTGCACCTTTGGTGAGGGTGTTTCGACTAGTTGATGAGGATAGAAAGTCATCCATGGGCTTTGTATATAGAGAGCTAAATACTGCAAAAGAGATAAATGAACATTGAACAATATTGAAAATAATTATCGGCCAATCTTAGAGATTATTGATAGCAAAATCGAAGGTCGGCTTGATACTCTATTGCATTGCGTCGCCAAAATCCTTACTACTATTATAAGGATACAAGCATTGAATATGATGTGAATGTAATAGATGAGGTATTTACGGTTGTGGAGACTTTCCTTCCCAATGACATTGATATGCAAATGTGAGAAATGAGGAGTTGGCTTTGTATAAAATATGTCGGGTGTCTATTGATGTTTTTAATCTAGGTAAAAACAAAGTATCCATTTGAATTATTTAGCATATTATATAAGATTTAGTATATTTCATTTAAATTATTTATGTAAATTTGTAGTTTCATGGTGACGTACATATGGACATCATACACCTAACTTGCTAAAAATGGTAAAAATAATACTTTCATTAACCACTAGTTCATCTGGGTGCGAACGAAATTGGAGCACTTTTGAGAGGGTAAATATTTAACATTACTTAAATATTTGATAATTTTATTTTTTAATTATTATTATTAATTGATTTATTTAAATAATTTATGTAGATTCACACGAAGAAATGAAATAGACTAGATGTGAATCGATTAAACAATCTAGTGTTTGTTCCCCTTAATGCCAAGTTGCAAAACAAGCATAAAAGGGAGAAGGATATGAAATTGGATGTATTACTCGCAAAAGATGCTAGTAATGCACAATGATGGATTGTTGAGGGTGGTGAATCTGGTGATGATGAAGAAGTAGAGCCCGATTCGGAGCTTACTTGGAGAATGGTTGGAGAAACATCTAGGGCAGATGAAATGTTACAACCTCGGAAAAGCGCTAGGAATGCTGAATACAGAGAACTTGATGAAGAAGATTTTGATTCTGATGAAGAACCTAAGGATAATGAGTTTGAATCAGATGAAGAAGAATTAGAGGATGATTAGAAGGGATTTAGTAACTTTAACTTTGTTTTATTGTTTTTTTTGTTGGATTTCGAGTTTGGCCTCTAATTCTGGACTTAATTAAAGGATGTTTGATGAATTGACCAGGGATTTTGATGTTTGATATGGTTGATTGGGTGTGAATTTTATATTTTATTATATTTTGATTGAATTTATATGATTTGGATTATTTATGATGTTGGAAATTATTAGATTTTAACTGTTTGCCGACTAATTGTCTAGGCCCCGCCTAGGCGCTAGGCGTTGGGTCGCCGCCCGACTAGCGCCTAGTGCATTTTAGAACACTGAACCATAGTCCATAAATTAATAAAAATAAATAATGTGGTCCATCGAGTCTTTTCATCCAATTAATGCAGTTATACCACATCAGTTTGTACAAAATAAATATGGTGCAAGAGTTTGTGGCTCTATTATGGAAAATGATACTTTGCCAGAACGGGCACCCATTCGCAAAGTCCAAAACACACTGTTTGGATTTGCCTGTTTGGGGCACCCAAATGAAAAGAAAGAAGGAAGAAGTAATTACTAGATGTACATATCCAATCTAGAAAGAAGAAAAGAAAGAAATTTATTTAATTTTTTTAAAATGAGTACTAGGATCGCAAATTAACAATCAAGCAGTATTGAGGCTAAGCCAAACATTGTGTGATTACATTTCCATATATATATATATATAGGTACACGGACAGAAAATACAATTAGTTATGGCTGATAGTGAGGCTTCATCGACATCATGTTTTTTGCCAAATGTATTAAAAAAAGAAATTTTATTGAATTCAGGAACAAGCCCCGTCTACTCCAATACAAAGCTTTATAAGCAGATTTTACCAGCAAGACATTACCAAAATTTTCCATGCATAATCCTTGACATCTCCCCTACAATATCCTATAGTTACTCTACATATTAAATATCTTAGTCAAAGTTAATTTTATTATAAATTTTAAGAAGATGACATTATGCAAATCTCTCTCTGGGAATTGTATTGGATGTGCATTTGCATATATTTATCACAATGTATCAAGAAGAGTTCAGAGTAGGAAAGAATTCCCCAGAAATTATAGGGAAAGCCCAATAGAAACCACCTTTAGAAAATCAACTTCTTGCTTTATGTATATACACTTGACAAATGAATGAAGTAATGGTCGACAATGGCATATGTAGTATCTAAAACACAACTTGAAAAAGACTCAACTGACTACGATTCAAAAAAAAATACTCAACTCATTAAAAGCATTGGAACACCGTAGCTTCTTTACAGCTTAAAGTTTTTTTCAAACATCTAGAACCAACACCCACAAATGAAATTAATTTAATCATGATAAACATATTTTCACAAAGTATTTAACAAAAATCCTTCTGCCACTTCAATACATGTGGAAGACTATCAATATATGCCACTTTGAGACAACTATTAAAGCATAATTCAGTTTCCAAAGCTAAAGACCAACATGCATATCTGTAGTACATCTTTTGTTTATATAATGGCGAATCCACATACGATACAAACATGTGAAAGAAAACAAATAAACTCAAATGAAACATGCCACTCGCATCAAAGTAGAAAGCTAAATCTGCACTAGCCACTCCTACAACACACTAGTGCCTTTAAAGAACGGCTTCCTGGAAAGAGCGACATTCATCTAGCTATGCAGACAATTATAATCTTGCAGCATCTTTATATTTCAATAAACCCATATTCATGGGCATGAAAGGCTGAATAACCTGAATTATCCCAAAATGACACTCCATGCAGACTGTCTCCCTACCCCCAACCTCAGAAAACCAACAAATTCAATAGCTCAACCAAAAACAAAAGGCACCCAGCGCGCATAAATCACACTAAAAACAAATTAACACCTGGCATCAAGCACATCTAATGTCTGCAACTGATTTCAAGAAGCAGAGCAACCCAAAACTTAACTTTGAGGGACCATTTCGAAGACCAATAACAAAGCATCCGAAATTCTCACACTAGCACATTATGAAAAATGATTTTTTTTTTTTTCCATTTACATTCCACTTTTGAGAAATTCCTCTACAAACATGATTAACGAATCAAACAATTATAAACACGACAACGCCCAACGGCCCAAGCTCTGCTAAACTAACAGACCAAAGAAGCTACAACACAAATATCAATATTATAAACTTTTGTACCGTAGAGCTATTCAATTCCCACAAGCAGTTACTAAGCACCTACTAAAAAAATGATTTTTTTCCCAAAAAAAAAAAATGAAATCTTACCTCGAATCGAATGTTCTTGTAAACAAGCTCTTCAACATTGCTACCAACAGTAGGGTGAGTAGTAACAACCTCTCCCAAGTGCAACTTGTAAAGCGTCGTCGTTTTTCCAGCATTATCCAACCCCACAATTATTATTTTATAATCCTTCCCAGGAAACAACATGAACCAAAACTTCGATACCAACGCCCCCATCCCTTTTCCTCTTTAAATCCCTAAAAATTATACATCACCTAAAATCAACAAAATTTTTTAAAAAAAAAATCGATTCTGTGAATTAGAGATCGAACCTGGATGGAGAGACTTGGAGATGATGAAATGGACGGCTGTGATGGGTGGGAGCTGATTTGCGATGGAGGGGGATTGAAGCCTCTGAATTTGGGAATTGCGATGGAGAGATCTGTTTTTGTTGACGGTGATTGAGATTTTAAGACAACGCTTGTTTTATTTTTATTTAGTTTTTTGGGTTTTTTTTTTCAATCGAAGGGGAATGTGAACGGATCGTTCTTCCATGAAAGAAAGGGAGATGACGTGGAATCCATTGCTGTCTGTTCCATGCTGGCAGCTTACGTGGACCTAGGTGGCCCCCCCTCATTATTATATGGGTTTCGCTGTTGAACTTCTTGTAATTGGATATCGGAAAAATAATAAAATTGAAAATTGAATTTACTAAAAACTTAAAATTGATCCATAAATTTATAATGTTTTATATTTAACATTAAAAATTTTAAATTTAAAGTCCGATTTTTTAGGACAATCTCTCATGCACCCACAAGAGTGGGGTTCCAACGCCATATCTTTTATTTCCAATTAAAAGAAATTTATCAACTCAACATTTTGCATTGTAATGCTTAAAAATAGCCATGTCATTAGGGATACGTGTTTATACATAAAAAAATCCTTCTTCAACAAGCTTCCAGAGTAGAACTATTATAAATAGACAAAGGTCTAATAGAAAGGTGTCACATGTTATGGTATAGTTGTACTAATAGATAGGAGGAGTTGGAAACAACCTCCGAGGATAACAATCCCGAACATAACCTGAGTTCAATTCTGAAGTAATATTATCTCGAAATCTATAAGATCTCCTGACATACCGGACTGAACCAGAACGAGCTCACTGAGATTCCGGAGTAACGTCACTTCAGAATCATTATACTTCGAATAAGGAAAGAACTCATAAGACTCACATATAATCTAGTATACACCGACCCCAAACTCAAGAGAGGTTTGTACCCCGGAACAACCAAGAGAACACCAGAAGTATTTCGATCTTAAATATCACAACTTCCAGGATATTCCCGAGTACAACGGAGCATTCCGGAGTACTCACGAATGCCCTAGAAGTCCTGAACGTCATATATATTTTTGCCCAAGATTACATAAAATAATGATTCGCTTACTTTAACATGCAAGATTAATTAACATGTATCATCACAAGTGTTATGATAACTTATATTCTAACATGTACTAAGAGAGGTGTACACCATGCAGACAAGTCACGAGTCCATCGATGGACACGTACATTGACACCTCCACCTAAAATATCATATATAAGCCAATAAGCTTCTAAATATAGGGGTTGGAAAATTGACAATGGTATAAAAAATAATTAGAAGCATCTTGTATTCTATAAAGCCTAAAAAGACACAAATGTACAAAGTGGAAGGAGATCCTAATCAAAATTGAACGTTTGTGCAGGCCCAAATAAAATATCACGTGCGTCATCATCGCGTCATCATGACGTCAGCACAATAATTCAGTCTGTCGACATGCGTCATCATCGCATCATCATGACGTCAGCACAATAATTCCTTTTACCGACACGCGTCATCACTTGCGTCATCATGAAATCAGCGTCGCGACGCCAAGCCTTCATGCGTTGTGAATCGAGCCAATAAAGAATTCTTTTACAGCCGTAATTCACTGTAGAGCGCGTCGCGACGCGGCCCGATTTTGAAGCCTATAAATAGAGGTTGATTTCATTTGAATTCTTCATACTTTCTTCTGGGGAATTTCCTTAGAATACTAAGAAGAGAGTATCTTGTTTGTTTAATTTTAGTTTTCTTGTATTTAAGTTTTATTTTAAGCAATAAATCTTTCTTTGTTTTATTTAAAAGTATGAGTATGTAACTTTCTTCTGCTGGGGTGAAAGGTAAAACTTTTATTATAATAATTTAGATTAATCTGCCTTAGTTATAATATATAAATTATCTTAAAACCTGACTTAATTGGATACCGCCTTATTAGTCGGTTGGACTTAATTAAATTAAATTTAACCTGACTTAATTGGATACCGCCTTATGGTCGGTTGGAATTAATTAAAAATCTGACTTAATCAGGATACCGCCTATATGATCGGTTGATAATATAACGCAAATTTATATATTATAATAAGGGAGATTTCTAAATTTGAAATAATAAAAGTGGATCCTCAAACCCCAGCATTTTATTCATTGTTATAATTTTACCTTTTTAGTTTTCAAATTTGTTTTATAATATTTTATTTATTTATGTCTTTAGTAGTCCTAGGTATGTGTTGTAACTAAATATGTTATCTAGGGTTGTGATGAAAACCAATATCAATGATTTAATAAGTTGACTTTTCTTATGTCTTGTGTGGTGTATAAGTTTATTTATTGGGTAGTGAATGGAGCCAAGCTTTAGCTCTGTTTTTAAAGAATATGGGAACACACGCAGACGCGTTGCTTCTTCTGCCGCTCAGTTGTAATTGAATGTGCCATAAACTTCTAGGAAGTTGCTGATGTGGGCATTAGGATCTTCAGTTGCACTTCCCCCGAACTGGACTGATTGCTGTATCATCTGAATGCATGTTTTGATGTCACACGCATTTGCAGGTAAGGAAGGAAGTGCAATGCATGACATGAAGCTGTCAACCACCAGAATTGTTCTGTCTCGAATGGGAATTGGTGGTGTAACTTCCAAAGGTTCAGGTTCTTGATTGTTCATGTTGAAAAATGCTTTTTGGCCTTCTCATCTTTCCCTTTCTTAATTGTATGATATTTCTTTCAATTTCTGGGTCAAGCGGACGGATTTCAAAGCTTCTGTATCTTAATAGTAAAAGATAAATAAGTCCCCGGCAACGGCGCCAAAAACTTGATCGGTGGTAAACACACACGTAACGCAAGCGCACGTATCGTTCAAGTAGTATAAAATATATCGATCCCACGAGGACTTAATACATATGCTATCAATTTACGAAACTAAATATCTACGAGTATCTAATTGATTTGATTGTTGGTTGGAAGGTGATTTTTATCTAAAACAAGCAAATAAAATAGAACAAAGGTAGATTTTAAGTTTTAAACAATGATATGAAAATATCCAGGGTTGTGAATCCTACCAATATCTTTCTAAAGATGAGTTGATTATTTTATGCTTGTGTAACTAGTTTATTAACCTGAAACACTAAAATATGCAAAAGCCTCTTCCGATGGTCAGATGCAAACACTCAAAGTAACCCAATTAACTATATTCCTATGTTAATTAAGAAACTTCGAATTCATTAAGTTTAAGTTCCAATTATGGCTACCCACGCCCGACAGGTATATTCCTATTTTGGAAGGAAATCTTTAAGTTGAATGTGAGAACGTGAGCTATTGAGTCTATGGCTAAACCTAAAATCCATTTTCGAAGTTCATTTTAAGTTTACCTAATCAATCTTATTAGTGGCCAATTAACAAGAAGCATTAAGAACTAGGTGATTATGTGCTTTATGCTGAATTGGTTATTATGTGTGCTTCATGGTTGGTTGAATGATGATTGTATGTATGTCTGAGTGTATGTACGTGTATGATAGAACCCGTAACATAAACAGATAGTGTACGCTAATGTGAAGTGAATGAATGATTTGAAGACTGATGTGAATATCAGATGTTTTAAAACGTGTTTGATAAGTTGTATTGGTACGAATGCATGTGTAAGGATTCTGAAAGTGTGTTTGCATGAATATAAGAGAAAGTTGCTATGATATGTGTAAATGCATATGAATCTTGAATGTAAAGCTATTATAAAGTTATCGTGATTAAAGTAAGTTAAAGAAAGTTTGTAATCGAATAGAATGAAGTTTATTGGATTTTCCGATTTGATGATATTTCAAGGATGAATATTTGTCATAAAAGTATATATGTATGATTTCACGTTTCATGTTATTGAATTGAATTTGATATTAAACGATATACTCTATGGTATTCGAGTTTTGTTTTGTATGCTTAGGATGTTTTGGCTTTTAGATTGGCACATATATATATGTAAATATATATAAGGATTTACAATTGTAATAGATAAATAATTAGTTAAATGTTGATAAAGCTGAATTTATAACTTGGTAATGTTGAAAGTTTCCAGTATGCTTGACTTTATGTTTTTTTGGTTGCATGAGCAGGGTTACTTACTGAGTTTTTAAAACTCACACCAAACTAGTTTGTTAGTTTTGCAGGTTGGCTACCAGATGGGTCAGCCACTTCAGCTTTGGAAGTCATGCTCGAGACGTGGATCACCCAAGCAACATTCACCCTCGCAAGTGTCATGGGAGAAGTTTTAGAAGTTTAGGGTATTTGATTTATTATTTTATTTATCGTGTTGAGCAAGCCGTTTGTATTAAATAAATGTTTTGATTGCTTATGATGTTGTGGGCATAGAGCCCTTGAGTATTGATAGATGATATGGGCACGAAACCCTTAGGTGATGATTTTGATGTGTTGGTGTGGACCTGAGGTCCATTATAATATATGATGTTTATTTCAGGTTCATTTTGATGCTGGAATGAGATCTAGGTTGTCCGGTTTTAGGATGCATCATGCCAGATTTTTGTAAATTTATAAGCTTATGGAGATGGGTCAATCTGTATCATGCCGATAACATCCGGCCTCTGGCGGGGTGTTACATTGACTTTCTTTTCTGTTTTGGCGGCAGTGGTATGATGATGGGGTGATGTTGTTCCATCACAACTTGGAACACTCTTGCCACCAAATTTCTTGCAAAATACTTTCCCCCAGCCAGAACAGCTAAGCTGAGGAACGACATCACATACTTTGTGTAATATGACTCAGAATCCCTCTGAGAAAGCATGTGAAAGATACAAGGAATTGCTCCGAAAATATCCTCACCATGAGATTGTAAATTGGCTACAAGTCCAAAACTTCTACAATAGACTTTCTGGACTAATGAGAACCATAATAAATGCTGCTGTTGGAGGAGCTTTAATGGCAAAAGGAGAAGATCGGGCCTGAGACTTAATTGAAGAAATGGACAACAACAATTCATTGTGGCCAACAGAAAGGAGCATGATCCAACGAATAGCAGGAATCCACAAAGTAGGAGCCAATACAACAATGAATGCCAAGTTGGATCAGATATGCAAATATTTGGAAACTTTTAGCATGCAGGGTAATGCTGGATCCATAAGTTCACCATATGGAGGAGCACTAGAGGAAAAATCTTACAACCAACATGATGAGAATGTGAACTATGTCAGTAATTTCAACAGACAGGGAAACAATCCATATTCCAATACCTATAACCCAAGTTGGAGGAATCATCCCAATTTCACATGGAGCAAAACTTTAGGGCAAAAAACAATCCACCACCTGATTCCAACAGTAGAACAAAGGCCATGAGTATGAAAAAGAACCAGGAATAGCAGAAGTGCTTGCCCAGATGAAAAAACAATAAGCAAAATACGACGCTTTAGCAACTGTGGTTCAAAATCAAGCAGTATTTTTGAAGACACTGGAAAATCAAATGGGAAAACTGGCCAATGCTCAGAGTTACAGACCGTAAGGTACCCTTCCTAGCAACACAGAACCAAATCCAAGGAACAGAGGGAAGGAGCAATGCCAAGCCATCACGTTGAAAAACGGCACTGAAATTAACAAAGATGTTGGAATCAAGGCATCTACTGAGAAAGTTCCTAAAAGCAACGAAGTAGATGCACAGATGAAAGAAAAGAGGCAAAAGAAAATGATCGAGAAAGATGTACTCCACTTCCACCTTTTCCACAACGTCTTCAGAAACACAAACTGGACAAATAATTTGCTCGATTTATTGAGATATTCAAAAAGCTGCATATCAACATTCCATTTGCAGAAGCTTTGGAACAAATGCCCATTTATGTTAAATTCATGAAAGATATTCTATCATGAAAGTGAAGATTGGGAGATTACGAGACAGTAGTATTAACAGAAGAATGCAGCGCATCATTCAGAGGAAGCTCCTCCCAAAGTTGAAGGATCCTTGCAGTTTCACCGTTCATTGCACCATATGAGAACATTACTTCGGTAAGGCTTTGTGTGATTTAGGTGCTAGTATTAATTTGATGCCTTTGTCTATTTATAGAAAACTATAGATTGGAGAAGTAAAGCCCACCTCAGTCACTCTGCAACTGGCTGACAGATCACTCACATTTCCGAGAGGGGTAGTGGAAGATGTGATGGTCAAAGTCGACAAATTCATTTTCCCAGCAGATTTCATTATCTTTGTCATAAAGGAAGACAAAGACGTATCCATCATCCTTGGGAGACCATTCTTGGCTACAGGTTGAACCATCATTGATGTACAAAAAAGTGAATTAACCATGAGGGTTCAGGACCAAGAAGTGACATTCAATGTTTTCAAAGCCATGAAATTCCCGAATGATGAAAAGAATGAAGAATGTTTCAGATTGATGTAATAGATAGTATCATCCAGAACATAGATGTAATGCAACTTTTGACTGACAAACTTGAAGCATGCATCACCAATATGACTGACAGAGAATTAGATGATGAGATTCTGGAATGTATCAACTATATTGATAGATCATCTCGCTTTAGATCGACACCACATGTGGAATGCTTGGAACTACCAAAAAAGGATTTAATCGAGCCCTCGATTAAAGAACTACCATAGCTAGAACTAAAGCCACTTCTGAGCCATCTCAGGTATGTATACTTGGAAAATTCTTCTGATTTACCTATGATTATTTCTTCGTCGCTAACATGGGTGCATGAAGATAAGTTGTTGAGAGTGTTACGCGAGCACAAAAGAGCTATTGGCTGGACTATAATAGACATTCGAGGCATCGGTCCATTATTTTACATGCACAAAATCCTGATGAACGACGATACAAAGCCATAGTGGAGCATCAACGGAGATTGAATCCAATCATGAAGGAAGTTGTAAAGAAAGAAATTATCAAATGGTTGGATGCATGCATCATCTACCCCATCTCTGAGAACATTTGGGTGAGTCATATGCAATATGTACCCAAGAAAGGAGGAATGACTGTAGTCACCAATGAAAAGAATGAGTTGATTCCAACAAGAACAGTGATTGGATGGAGAGTATGCATGGACTACAGGAAGCTTAACAAAGCAACATAGAAAGATCATTTCCCACTACCATTCATTGACCAGATGCTAGACAGATTGACAGAACATGAATTCTACTATTTTCTGGATGGATACTCAGGATACAATCAGATTGCCATCGCACCAGAAGATCAAAGAAAACCAATTTCACATGCCCGTATGGTACTTTTGCTTTCCGCAGGATGCCATTTGGATTATGTAATGCTCCTGCCACATTTCAACATTGCATGATGGCCCACTTTTCAAACATGATAGAATAAAGCATGGAAGTCTTCATGGATGACTTTTCAGTATTTTGAGACTCGTTCGAACACTATTTGTAAAATCTGGAAAAAATGTTACAAAGATGTTAATATACAAATTTGGTACTCAATTGGGAGAAATGCCACTTCATGGTGCAAGAAGACATTGTCCTGAGACATCAGATCTCACAGAAGGGAATCGAGGTAGACAAAGGAAAGATCGAGATGATAGAAAAATTACCTCTACCATCATCCGTGAAAGGGATTCGAAGTTTTCTTGGGCATGCAGGATTTTACAGGAGATTTATCAAAGACTTCTCCAAGATTGCTAAACCTCTGTGCAATCTGTTGGAGAAAGACATGCCTTTCAACTTCACCAAGAATGCCACCATGCTTTTGAGATCTTGAAACATAAGCTGGTCTCTGCCTCCATCATAGAAGCACCAGACTGGATGCTCCCATTTGAAGTGATGTGCGATGATAGTGATTTTGTTGTAGGTGCAGTTTTGGGACAACACAAAGCAAATTTTTTTCACACCATCTACTACGCCAGCAAAACTTTGAATGCAACACAACTCAACTACACAACAACTGAAAATGAGTTGCTCGCAGTTGTGTTTGCTTTTGATAAATTCTGCTCATATTTGCTGGGTCTCAAAATGGTGGTCTACACAGATCATTCAACAATCAAATACCTGATCGCGAAGAAAGATGCCAAGCCTAGATTGATCCGTTGGGTGCTTCTAATGCAAGAATTTGACGTGGAGATCCGAGATAGGAAAGGGACAGAAAATCAAGTGGCAGATCACTTGTCAAGACTCGAAAATGGAGGAACAATTGGCACTGAGCTGATAATCAAAGAAACTTTTCCAGATGAACAATTTTTTGCCATAAAGCAGCAAGAAGTCCCATGGTATGCTGACTATGTAAACTACATAGTATCGGGGAAATGGCCGTTGGAATGGACACATCAGCAACAGAAGAAATTCTTCAAAGAAGTCAAGCACTATATTTGGGATGAGCCGTACCTATTCAAACGTTGTGCTGATAAGTTATTGTGGCATTTTGTACCACAAGAGGAGGTTAATAGTGTCTTGCAGCATTGTCATTCATCACCTTACGGCGGACACTTCAGCGGAGATAAAACTATAGCCAAAGTCCTATAATCAGGTTTGTTCTGGCCCACTTTGTTTAAAGATGCTCACTTATTCATTCTTCAATGTGACAGGTGCCAGAAAACGGGAAATATTTCGAGGAGAAATGATGGACCTCTTCAAAGCATTCTCGAAGTGGAGATATTTGATGTATGAGGTATTGACTTTATGGGACCATTTGTTCCATCATATGGAAACCTGTATATTCTGGTTGCAGTAGACTACGTTTTCAAATGGGTTGAAGCAACAACATTGCCATCAAATGACTCTAAAATGGTGTTACAATTCCGTAAAAAGAATATTTTCACTCGCTTCGGAACACCTCGAGCGATCATCAGTGATGATGGCACACACTTCTGCAATAGATACTGCGATGCACTCCTAGCCAAATACGGAGTTACTCAAAAATTTGCCACTGCTTACCATCCGTAGTCAAGTGGTCAGGTTGAAGTTTCCAACAGAGAAATCAAAAGAATCTTGGAGAGAACCGTTGGGTCAACCAGGAGGGACTGGTCTACAAAATTAGATGACGCAATATGGGCCTACTGGAAAGCTTATAAGACACTCATTGGAATGTCCCTATACCGAATGGTGTTTGGGAAAGCATACCATATGCCTGTGGAGCTCGAACATAAAGCTACTGGGCACTGAAGAAGCTAAATTTTAATATGCAAGCAGGAAGAGAGAAACGGCTTCACCAACTGAATGAATTGGAAGAATTTCGCCTCCATGCTTATGAGAATGCCAAACTGTACAAAAAAAAAGACCAAGAAGTGGCATGATAAAAAAATAGTGCGAAGACAACTGGAACCAGGGTAGCGGGTGTTGTTATACAACTCAAGGTTGAAATTTTTCCCTGGCAAGCTGAAATCAAGGTGGTCAGGTCTATTTGTGATTACTCAGGTGTTACTGTAGACACTGTATTTTTGCATAAAGCCCAATGATGAGCCTCGTAAGAAGGCACTACCCGATAAGTTGCGGAAGTCGCGAGAAACAGACGTCGGAAGGGAAAATTCAAAAATAAATACCTTGCCAAATTTAATTCCTTTGTTTAGCCTCGGGCTCGCTTGATTGATCTCTGTTTTAAAATATTAGCCTCAGCTCAAAACCCTCGCAACCCATGAAAAGCCCATTCCGCCCAAGCCCAATCCAAAATAATTAAATCACATGCATAACACATGCCAAATCCATTAAATCACCTTCCAACTTAAAATATTTAGAATCCAATCCCCACCAAAATTACACAAATTTCTCTTCCCTAAATAAATTAATAAAATACACCCCTTAATTACATGATTTATTTCCTTATTTTGAAAACCCATGTATAACCATAACCCTAATGCACTACTATAAAACATAACACTACAAACCCAAATGATTCTCTCTCTCTCTCGCCCTAAACCAAAACAAAAAACAAAAAACCCTAATCTCAGCCCTCACTCTCATCCACGGCAGCCCCCTCCCTTCTCCTCTCCCTCTCTCTTCACGGTAACACACACAATCACCAGAATCACATACGCACTTCACAAAAACCATCATCACTCAGCTCATTCCTCTCTCGGCATTCACAGAACCCTAAACCATTAAACTCTCACGTGACAAAACCCTAAACCATTAAACACTCACGCCACAAAACCTAGACCATTCACTCACGCACCGACAAAGCCAGGGGATACACGACACATGCACTTTCGGCCAAATAAACAGTAGACCCCTCTTTCTTTCAAACCAAAAACACGCACAAAACATCCCATTTACCCTTCACCATGACACGTAGCCACACACTCAAAGACATAAGCAACAAACTGCCAAACTGACCGAGTCAAAACAACAGCTTACACGTTAAAGAGACCCTAAACCAAAACACATGCAACAAAAGCCAGAAACAACCCCCATCCATGCAAAGCTTCACCTTGTTCTCTCTCACCCAAAACACACACACACACACACACACACACACCAAGTAGCCAACTCACTCCCACAACCAAACTAAAAAACCTGGCAATAGTTGAGAGATGACACACGGCCAAGCTAACCGCATAACAGTGGCTAAATAACCCTTCAAACACCCTAAACCAGTCCCAAAACCAGTCCAGAAACCAGTCCCATAACAGTCCAAAACAGCTCCTAAAATAACGAGCAATAACCCCTGAAAACAGTCCAAAAATCATCCAAAAATAGTCCAAAGATCACTCAAAACAGTAAGCCAAAAATGCAGTCCAAAGCAGTGAGAAAATAGAGAAATCAGCAGCTCAAAACAGTGAACAGTGAACAAAAATATTAAACCGGTGAACCAGAAAAGTTACAGAGCATTAACCCTTCCGGCGACGGTGTAACGCACTTCCGAGAAGCAACTTAAAAGGTAAGACCTGAGGGCACCCTTTATTATTTATCTTTTCAGTTATTTATTGTTGATCACTCACATGCATCATTATGTTTTACGTATATTTTCATTTATATTGGGTTGATGATTGCATGCTGCCTCTCGCGATATATCGGATGGAAACCCAGACATAAATTCCATAGCCGAATCTGAAAGGACGGTAATGCGGTCTGTACTTGGGATACAACTCCACGTACCGCTTGAGAAACTCTCAAGCACATGTTTATTTTGTTATTTAATTTTGTGTTCATTTATTATTTGTGCTTTATTATTCCGTCATTTACCTTCTGCGTGTTATTGCTTTATTTATTTATGCATTGCTCTCTAGTGCGCATGGCCTAATCACGTTGGATTAAAGGTCCTCCATTTGTGGGAAAAGCCAAACGGCTACCTTTACCACGATGTTTTGCCGCGCCGGACGAGGTATACTTATTGAATGCGAAATACGTTCAATCTAGCATACGAGGTCCCATATAGATGTCGGCCTTGGTCGCATCTCTTTTATTATTTCATTATTTACTTTCCGCATGTTATTGCTTTATTTACTTATGCATTGCTATCTAGTGCGCATGGGCTAATCATGTTGGGTTAAAGGTCCTCTATTCGAGGGAAATGCCTAAAGGCTACCTTTTGTTGGTTTGCTCTAAGCTTCCCAAGATCATCAATTAAACATGAACCAATATGAATCACATCAAAAGAGGTTCGAAAAAAACTCACATTGAACGTTTGGATGCTACGAAGACCAAAAACGCACTGTCTTCTCCTTGCTCGGCAGTGGGATGCGCAAATGGTGGACTGCTCGACAGTGGCTTGTCTTCCTCCTCAAAGAAACGGCCATGGGTGATCCTCCATGGAAGCTCCAAGTTCCAAGCTTCACAAGGTGATTCCTTGCTCATGAAAACACTGCTCTATCACCTTTGTATTCCTCCATGAGTGTGCTAGCACTTAGATCTTGCAACAAGATCATTTGCTTCTCCATTTTGCTCGGTCAAAACCAGAAAAATAGAGGAAGAAATCGGTCCAAGACCGAGAGAGAAGAAGAGAAAACATTTTTTGCTCCAAAAGGTGAATACCGAAAATGAAGAGAGAGCGTGAGTGGGAAATGAAAAATTGTATTAGGTTTTATAATTTCCAAAATTAATAAAACATATACCATTTTTTTTTAATTTCCAAAAGCAAGCATTAAATGCCTTGCCATCATCTCAAATCAACTCACATCAATCTCTCAAATGTCACATCACTCAAAGTGACATGTGATTTGACGCTTGATGTGAATAATGATTTGACGCTTGATTTGACTTGCGTGCCGCACTCGAATTCGAAATGCGAATGCGCTCGCAAATAATCCCGGGCTCGGGTTCGCTAATTCTAAATTAACGAATTTTTCATTGCGTCGTAATAAATGATTACGCCTAGCGAAATCACTATTCACGTCGCTAACGAATTAATTCTAAATTAATTCGTTCGCCTGAATTAAAACCTAATTTTAATTCCGCGTCGAAATCCAATTTCGTTTAATATATCAAATATATTAATTTACCGATTAATTCCAAATTAATCGTTCTCTCTTTAAATGATATTTTATCCCAAATAAAATATCTCTGTAATTAATCCCAGATTAATTTTCTCTCTCATTAAATTAATCCCAGATTAATTAAAGTGCGAGTCATACGTCATCGGTGAATCTTTGGGAAGCGACCCATGAGATCTCCGGATATGTTGGCAGTAAATCGGGTCGTCGGACTATCCGAACACGTGAGTACCTCGTACTACGTTTACAACAACCGATTCACAAGACAAGGTTGGCTTCTAGCAAAGCGCCATGCCTACCCAATTCTCTAGAAATATTCTTACAGGAATAAGCGATCTATATCAGGCGTAGTATACGTGGTATTGCGTATTTCGATCCAGTATCAGATGATCACGTGCTAGGCATGGGGCTGGAATTGTGTCTGCCTCGTACGAAGCACATGTCGGATCTCTGGTAACTAGTCTCTATATCGGATAACTATGACCTAGTCATATTATCCCGATGACTACAGTACTTAAGAGAACCAGTACCATATCCTACGTGACCATCATCTCCATATGACTGGAGTGACACTTCCGTCTTAACATCACACCCAACACAACGACGATTCTCAATATACCCAGTATTGGCGTACACAGAACCTGTTAAAGCCCTGGACGACCTTAACCAAAGTATATTGATTGTCGCAAGTATTAGCGGTGCAAGTCTCAGGTTAAGACCAAATACAACCTACCCTGATTTCGGACTTCCATAGACACATAGTCATACTACCAATGGAATTCCGAGGGGGTCTATCCAGAGCGTAGCTATTTCCCGTACCATCGGTAAAACACAACCTCCTATTACACTTGCATGAGTATCCTATACCCAAATATATGAGAACTATGCCGTTGTGCCCTCACAACGCGCACAAGTGTAATACTAGTCTTTATCGATGTCCAATCTCGATAATACTCTGACTAGAGATATTTAATGATTTATCCTTTGTGGACTGATACTGTCTCATATCATTCTCCATCCAGGAACAAATCATAGAGACCTCCTATCATTTATATATCTAGGTGATCTAATCACAAATGATAAGAGTGCAATCTCATCTGTCACATAGTTAATTTGTACAACAACACCATGATCTGTATAAATAGTGACGCTATGGGTCATAATTGTCTAACAATCTCCCACTTGGCCTATAGCCAGTCACTCGAGTGTCTTATGACCGGCGTAAACACACACGTATAACGCAAGCGCACGTATCGTTCAAGTAGTATAAAAATATCGATCCCACGAGGACTTAATTCCTACTGTTGTTATTAATTATTGAATCTATTTATTTACAGATATCTAATTAAATGAAGAAGAGAATGATTGTTTGATTGGTTGAAAGTGTTTTACAAAATAAATAAATAATAAAAAGACAAAAGGAAATACTAAGGAAAATAACAAAAGACACAAAGATCTAGGGTCGTGAATCATTCTAATATCATTTAAAAGATGAAGTGGTTATTTTATGTTTGTGTAATAAATCAGTTTACTAACCTGGAACACTAAATTATGCAAAACCTCTGTCGATGGTCAGACGCAAATACCCAGTTTAACCCAATTGAACCATATGTCTATGTCAACCAAATTATCTGGATTCATTAAGTTTAAGTTCCAATTATGGCTACCCCCCACCCCGCCCGACAGGTATATTCCTATCCTGTAAGGAAATCTATTAAAGGGTTATCTATCCTCAAGGAAGATCGTGGGCTATTAAATCTAAGGCTGAAACCTAAAATCCCTATGTCTAGTTCATTTTAGATTTACCACATCAATCTTATTGGTGATCAGACAACAAGAAGCATTAAGCTTAAGATTTAATAAGTAAACCTTTAATTACCCAAACTATAAATAACCCCTTATAAACCGGTGATATTAGAATTCATCACAACCCCAGATAACTAACACATAACTAGGGCTAGTAACAACTTAAAAGTAAAAGACATAAAGTAAAAATACTGAAAAGTAAAAGACATAAAGTAAACTGAAAAGTAAAATAAAATAAAATGCTAAGGTAAAAGGAATTACTTTTACTATTACTAATTTAGATATCTCCCATAAAATAATATATCAACTTGTTATAATATTACCAACCGACCAATCTGGCGGTATCCTGATTAAGTCAAATAAGTCCAACCAGCCATATAGGCGGTACCATAATTAAATTACCAACCGACCAATATAGCGGTATCTTTTTAAGTCAGGTTTAAACCAGATTAAAATAAATTGCCAACCGACCAATATAACGGTATCCTTTATTAATCAGTATTTTAATTAGTAAATATATTATTTTTAAGGGAGATTAATCTAAATAGTAACAGTAAAAGAATTACCTTTCACCCTAGCTGGGAAATTACTTTCTCATGAATAGTAAAAACTGTAAAAAGTAAAAAGTAAAAACTAAGTTACTATTATTACAAATGGTAATAAAATAAATTACAAACTAAAAAATAAAAAAAAATAAAAATAAAATATTTTTAGAGAGAGAAACTCTCTCTTCATCAAAGAGATGAGAGAGAGAAAGGCACACGGAATTCTGAAATTCGCGCAGTATTTATAGAAATTTTTGGTGCCAGCGTCACGACGCCAGGTCCTCAGCGTCGCGACGCCGGATTTGTCGACGTGGCACTCTCTGGTTCGCTGGTTTGAAGATTCTGGATAAGATGATAAGGTGACACGTGGCAGAGTGGTTGGGCTTCAATTATTGTGACACGTGGCGGCTTCTGATTGGTCGCTGAGATTCTTATCCGCCACGTGTCAGATAAGGATAGGATACTCAATTATTGATGCTGACGTGGCGCTGACGTAGCGACGACGTGGCGACACGTGGGAAAGAGATTGTCGGCACCATAGAATTGCGACACGTGTCACGCTGTGATTGGCTTATGCTGACGTGGCAAGTTGACTTGGTTGACCTTGTGACGTGGCGGATGATGTGGCGTGACACATGGCGATGTTGACTTTTTGACCGATGACATGGCTGATGACGAGGCGACACGTGGCGATGATGACTGTCGGCACCGTAGGATGCTGACACGTGGCACGGCGCATGTTAGCAGATCGGCTGTGATGGTGACACGTGGCACGGCGCATTTTAGCAAAGTCAAACTTTTCTCAGATTCTGATTTATGGACCCGGCGACGTCATGCATGCAGATTCGGCGCATGCTGGCGTCGCGACGCGGAAGGTCTGGGCGGCGCGACGCTGGAAATTACCAAAATGCCCTTTTTCGCCAATTTTCACTGTTTTACTCCAAATTACCTCCAGAATGTCCTGAAACTTTATTTATCTACAAAATAACACAAAACACATCAAAACATTCACAAAACTCAAGAAACTATAACAAAATATTAGTTTAAATGAGTGGGAAATAGTGATATAAATACCACTCATCACACCCCCAAACCTAACATTTTGCTAGTCCTCGAGCAAAATACAAAATAAAATAACAGAATAAAATTTAACTAAGCCATTTTCGTAGGGATCACGGTTGCATTTAGCATATGCAACAAGCCTTTAAACCCCTAGGTGTCCCTAGTGGACGAGTTGTAGTCTCGTGAGGGTTTACAGCAATGATACCCACAAACTTTTACAAAAGTAAAAATGCAGTAAAACTAATGCACACAAAAGCAAAAAGACAAGAGAAAAGAAAATAAAGAAGATAGTAACTAATCAGGTGAAACTTCTACTACAAGTTACTAGTTGTTTTGTTTCTTTCTAAATTACTAATAAGTAAATTCTCTCCGATTATTTTTACCATTCTCCATATACACAGCTAACATAATATTAAACAACTCATTTTTACCCACAACAGTCATAAGTGCAGTTGATAAGAGAGTAATATTTTGTCCTAAGGTTCTATCAGATTTCACACCTTTTTGTAGCAATGGAATAATTTTTCAGATTTTTCTGATTTTTTTTTGATTTTCTGAATTTTGACTTTTTATTTATATACAATACCTTCCGTCTATGTAGCGAGCTTTGGGTCGGTGGCTCCCAAACCAGTTGGCTTTAGGGCACCAGGTGTTAAGACACCCCTACGAACTTAATTACTCAGACTTCAGATATGAATATATTTTTTTTTGTAGCATCTTCGATCCATGTAACGAGCTTTGGGCCAATGACTCCCAAACCAGTTGGTTTTAGGGCACTAGGTGTTAAAACACCCTTACAGACTTAATAACCCGGATCTTAGATACTTTATTTTTGTACATCAGAATTTTTTTTTTTTTTTTTTTTTTTTTTTTTTTTTATATTCCATAACTATGTATAGATGCTTCCTCCAATTAATTAGAGCACGGAATATTACAAACTTTTCAATTACAACTCATGTCCGTATGTTCTATGCATGTTGATAATACCTGTCAAATGAGCATATGAAGATTCATTTTAATCAGTATTATGGAGAATTCACAAATTAAATAATTCAAAATGAAATAAACAAAAATTAACTTGTTTCGAAATAAATGGCTTGAAATACGTCTCAATAGTGGAAATTCCTTACTCGGCTATCTCTTACCAATTTCACCTTTTTAGTTAAAATTAAAACAAAAAATGCAAAATATTTTTGTAATTTTTGAAAATTTTTCAATTTTTTTGTATTTTTCGAAAAATTATGGACTAAAAATAAAAACACAATACAAACAAGTACTATTAACTATACTTCACCCCCAAACCTAAATGAGACATTGTCCCCAATGTCTTAAACAGTAGAAGAAGAGTTTAGAAAATCGTACCTGATTAGTTGAAATTCTACAGGAAATTAAAGGTTAAGATCCAGATTTATTCGTCGCTTCTTACCACGATCGTCCTCGGACCATTTTATCTTTGAAATGATAGGGTCAACTTGTGGTTCAAATGCTACGAGTTGATCAATTAGATCCGGTGCAGTTCTGGCAGTGAATAGGAGTTCTTTCATAGGTTTCGACACGAACCCATTTCTTCGAGCATCATCAAGAAACACACAAAGAAAATCATAAAATCCATCAACGTTGAGTAGTCCAAGCGGTTTCTGGTGTATGTTCAGGTTCGCCCAAGATAGTACTATAAAAATTTCCTCCAATGTGCCCAAGCCACCTGGCAAAGCAATAAAAGCATCAGAACGGTTAATCATTTCTACCAGTCGTTCAGACATACCTGGTACGATCAGTTCCTCTCCGTTTGATGATCCAATAAGATTCGCTTCTGCCAAGGGTTTTGGTACGATTCCCAAAACATGACTGCCTCCTCCTGTACGACGCCTTTGAAACGATTCCCATAAGTCCAAGATTTCCTCCGCCATATATTAAGTGCATATTCCTTGCTGCTAAGACTCGACCCAATTCCTGTGCTGCCTCTACGTATTGTGGTTTAGTACCAACAGTACTACTACGCAAAACACACAGATGTTCTCAACTCGTCTTCTTGAAGTGGCTTCCATTTTTTTATGTATTTCTTTCTCAACTATGGATGCCTTCAAAAGTGCAATGACGGGCTGAATTTATAGTACCTGAAAAAGGGTGAGAGTAATAATAGCACTAATATCTTCCAAAGGACGATTGTTAGTTAAACAACAAAAGAGATCGTGAAAGGTCAAAAAGTCTGGATCCTGTCTACGAAAATAAAGATAATAACAAAAGAAAAGCGAATTAAAGCAATAATTAAGGCAACGGATTGTGTATGCAATACGCCACTCGCGTAGTATAAATTCATTAGGATGTGTCTCAAGACTTAATTCTTTACTCAGCCATCACAAATGAATTAGCTCTCTTCTTTTTGATTGTCAAACACAATTCCTTCTGTATTAAAATGCTTCGTTTGTGCTTTTCCCTACAAAAATAACACACAAAATTAAAAAGTTCACACTATGTATACACAAAAGAGTTTAGAAGATAATACCTGGTCAGCTGAAATTTTACAGGAAAAATTACCATAAGGAAAAATTTATGTCCAATTTACGTTTTTTTACTACGATCGATAATTGACCATTTTTTTTTTTTAGTGAAAATTTCGACAGAGTCTCCTCTAAAAACTTAAAATTTCCCCAAATTCATCCTAAAACTAACACTTCAAAAATCACCACAATGTCAAACTTCGCCCCCAATTCTACAAAATTCCATCGATTTGGCAATTTCTAAACTTAGAATTTAGCCAGTTATTCACCGCTAAACTTCCAAATTCACAATCCTCCCATTTCAACAAAATCAACCACAAACTTATTCAATTTTCGATTATCCCCTTTACTGCCAAAATTTCAAAACCTGTAACATCCAATTTTTTATCAAAATTAACCACACAAATTATCCACACAAATCAGATCTGATCATGGATGGTTTTGATCGTGGGTTTGCTCGGTTGGCAGTGGGTGGCTTCTGGTTCGGTTCTGTGATGTCTTGGTTCTGTTTTGGTTATGTCTCGGCTGGTGGATCTCGGTGTGTTGCTTGTCTCTCGGTTTGATGTTCACGGCAGATCTGGCTCGGTTTTGACTCGGCGAAGGAAGGGCTCGGTCACGGCAGTGATGGTTTGGTCTCGGTTTGGTGGTTGGTGACTGTGATGATTCTCGGCTATGAGGTTGTTGGTTTGGTTGTCTTTCGGTGGTGAGGTTCACGGTAATGATTAGACGATTGGAAGCTTGGCCATGGATCTCGGTTGTGGGTGGTTCTCGGCAAATCTTGGCTGGCTCGGCAAAGGTGGGTTTCTGGTAGATCTCGGCTATGGCTCTCAGTGGTGGCTTGTGGTTTTCGGTCACGGCAAGGGGTGGATCTTGGGTTGATGGTGGTTGTTGGTGCGGCTGGATCGTGCGTGGTGTTTGAGGAAGAAGAAGGAATAAAAATGAGATCTGTGGCACCTCTGTTTATGTCTCTGATTTCGATCACGTGTCGCGACGCCGAAAATTGCCTAGCGTCGCGACACTCAGTTCTTTAGGGCTAGGATTTTTTTTTTTTTTTTGGCAAAACCATGTCTTGCGACTGATAAATCCATAGGGACGCGTCCCAAGAACAGACTTCTTACTCGGCCGTCTTTTCTGGATTGATTTTGTATCTTCGTGATTTTGTCAAATTTTTATTTTGTGAAAATCCCGCTTGCACTGGCTTGCTTTGTCCTGATAAATTCCATTTTAATTTTTCCTGCAAAACTCACACACAAATTAAAAAGTTCACACACAAAAATAAATAAATAAATAAATAAATTACAACAAATTGCATGGGTTGCCTCCCTGCTAGCGCTAAATTTTTCGTCTTCAGCCAGACGTGACTGAAATTCATATGTTAAGGAGGTTTCAGTGTCGTTTTGGATGTCCTATCAAAGACAATCCCGTGAGCGTTGCTTTTGAATGGTCTTTTCCAACGGTAAAGTGGCAAAAAGAGTTTTGTCTCATTCAGTACTCGTGCCACCTTTTTGCTCCTTGTTACTCCAGTGGTTCCTGCAAAGAAAGAAAGAAAATCAGGAGGTCTCATATGATGCTTGACTTGGAATGGAAATTCCATTCTGTCAAGCTTCTGGTTGATATCTTTAATTTGTACTCCCCCAAACAGCGATGTTTTCTCCTGAATGCTCTGGATCTTTATTAAGGTCAGACTTTTGCTCCTTCATTTGCTCTGTTTCTTGCTCTACATTTTCTTCACAGATGAATTGTAAAATTTTTGTATTCAGCTCTTCATTGGTCATCTGTGAAATACATGCTTCAAAATTGTCAACCAGAGGATGCAAAGATATTTCTGACATTAGGTCTTCATCCTCTGATATGACTGGAATGGATGGTTCAGATAGATCTTCTTCAAACATCATGGTAAAGCATGCTCCAAGATCTTCATTTTGAGGATTGAAAGTTTGATCCTCCGTTGTTGGAGCAGTTGGTACAAAAAGATCAGCTTCATCTTCGTCAGAATCTGAATAATAAAAGTCAAATTGAGACTTTACCGATTCGGATTCCTGAACTGATACCTCTGGTTGTTGATACTGCTCAGCCTCCTCCTCTGTTGAAGTGTCTTTGTGGATTTCTAGGTACTTGAAGGCTTCATCAGTGTCATCTGAAACTGGTTTTTGAGGTATGTAGTTCTGGTTTTCTGTTAATTGTCTCATTTGATCTGTCATCCTCTGAATGAATTCTGATTGTCTCTGAATACTTTCAAGTTGCTTCAGGCTTGTTTCAAGCATTGTATCCAACTTTCCGTCTCGTTTCTTGGAAAAATTTTTGAGCATATCAATCAATTGTTCTTCCTCTGATGGTTCTGGTTTTTGTTGAGGATAGTAGGTGGATGGTGGATAAGATGGAAAGTATGATGGTTCTTCGTACCATGAAGGATTTTGATAGCTCTGCCACCCTGGATTGTAGTTGTACTCGCAATAATTACTTGGGTGGTTACCGTCACATATCTCACATCTCTCCATTGCATTCTGTTGAGCAAATGTGGTATTGCTTGGTTCTGGCATCCAGTGATAATTGTTGGGCTGGACAACAGGCCTCAGAAAACCGGACTGTTGCTCCCAGATTTGGGGTGTATCTTCTTGTAAAGCTCTTGATCTTTCAATCTCCCAATAGTGTTCCATTGTTTAACCACCTGAAAATAAAAGAAAGAAATAAAAATTACAGATAAAAATAAAGAAAATTAGATACATGTAAATTAGATAGCTTCAAAATTAATAACTCAAGAAATATAAGTCCCCGGCAACGGCGCCAAAAACTTGACCGGCGTAAACACACACGTATAACGCAAGCGCACGTATCGTTCAAGTAGTATAAAAATATCGATCCCACGAGGACTTAATTCCTACTGTTGTTATTAATTATTGAATCTATTTATTTACAGATATCTAATTAAATGAAGAAGAGAATGATTGTTTGATTGGTTGAAAGTGGTTTTACAAAATAAATAAATAAATAAAAAGACAAAAGGAAATACTAAGGAAAATAACAAAAGACACAAAGATCTAGGGTCGTGAATCATTCTAATATCATTTAAAATGATGAAGTGGTTATTTTATGTTTGTGTAATAAATCAGTTTACTAACCTGGAACACTAAATTATGCAAAAGCCTCTGTCGATGGTCAGATGCAAATACCCAGTTTAACCCAATTGAACCATATGTCTATGTCAACCAAATTATCTGGATTCATTAAGTTTAAGTTCCAATTATGGCTACCCCCGCCCGACAGGTATATTCCTATCCTGTAAGGAAATCTATTAAAGGGTTATCTATCCTCAAGGAAGATCGTGGGCTATTAAATCTAAGGCTGAAACCTAAAATCCCTATGTCTAGTTCATTTTAGATTTACCACATCAATCTTATTGGTGATCAGACAACAAGAAGCATTAAGCTTAAGATTTAATAAGTAAACCTTTAAATTACCCAAACTATAAAATAACCCCTTATAAACCGGTGATATTAGAATTCATCACAACCCCAGATAACTAACACATAACTAGGGCTAGTAACAACTTAAAAGTAAAAGACATAAAGTAAAAATACTGAAAAGTAAAAGACATAAAGTAAAACTGAAAAGTAAAATAAAATAAAATGCTAAGGTAAAAGGAATTACTTTTACTATTACTAATTTAGATATCTCCCATAAAATAATATATCAACTTGTTATAATATTACCAACCGACCAATCTGGCGGTATCCTGATTAAGTCAAATTAAGTCCAACCAGCCATATAGGCGGTACCATAATTAAATTACCAACCGACCAATATAGCGGTATCCTTTTTAAGTCAGGTTTAAACCAGATTAAAATAAATTGCCAACCGACCAATATAGCGGTATCCTTTATTAATCAGTATTTTAATTAGTAAATATATTATTTTTAAGGGAGATTAATCTAAATAGTAACAGTAAAAGAATTACCTTTCACCCTAGCTGGGAAATTACTTTCTCATGAATAGTAAAAACTGTAAAAAGTAAAAAGTAAAAACTAAGTTACTATTATTACAAATGGTAATTAAAATAAATTACAAACTAAAAAATAAAAAAAAATAAAATTAAAATATTTTTAGAGAGAGAAACTCTCTCTTCATCAAAGAGATGAGAGAGAGAAGGCACACGGAAATCTGAAATTCGCGCAGTATTTATAGAAATTTTGGTTTTGCCCAGCGTCGCGACGCCAGGTCCTCAGCGTCGCGACGCCGGATTTGTCGACGTGGCACTCTCTGTTCGCTGGTTTGAAGATTCTGGATATAAGATGATAAGGTGACACGTGGCAGAGTGGTTGGGCTTCAATTATTGTGACACGTGGCGGCTTCTGATTGGTCGCTTGAGATTCTTATCCGCCACGTGTCAGATAAGGATAGGATACTCAATTATTGATGCTGACGTGGCGGTGACGTAGCGACGACGTGGCGACATGTGGGAAAGAGATTGTCAGCACCATAGAATTGCGACACGTGTCACGCTGTGATTGGCTTATGCTGCCGTGGCAAGTTGACTTGGTTGACCTTGTGACGTGGCGGATGATGTGGCGTGACACATGGCGATGTTGACTTTTTGACCGATGACATGGCTGATGACGAGGCGACACGTGGCGACACGTGGCGATGATGACTGTCGGCACCGTAGGATGCTGACACGTGGCACGGCGCATGTTAGCAGATCGGCTGTGATGGTGACACGTGGCACGACGCATTTTAGCAAAGTCAAACTTTTCTCAGATTCTGATTTATGGACCCGGCGCACGTTAGCAGATTCGGCGCATGCTGGGCGTCGCGACGCTTGAAATTACCAAAATGCCCTTTTTCGCCAATTTCACTGTTTTACTCCAAACACCTCCAGAATGTCCTGAAACTTTATTTATCTACAAACATAACACAAAACACATCAAAACATTCACAAAACTCAAGAAACTATACAAAATATTATTTTAAATGAGTGGGAAATAGTGATATAAATACCACTCATCATCTTACACCCGAACTATGTACGATTGGCTCAAACTGCTGAGAACTACTTTCGTCAGCGGATTTGCATGATTATCGTCTGATGCGATTTATACGATCATCACATCGCCACGATGTATGATCCTTACGAATCAGATGAATATCGAAGTATTTATCTTGATCGTTGATGAGACCATTAATTCTTTAGCATGTGCTGTAGCCTAGCTCAGCTGCTAAAAGAACCATATCTAATCTAATTAGATATGTATCGACCCCAGAAGGCTTCTATTGCTGCCTCAGCTGCAGCAATAACCCACATTTGTTGTTTATTCGGTAACATTATCTTGCTTGGAAGATTTCCAGCTCCCTGTACTGTTATTCAGACTGTATAGTACCGTTTACGACTTTCAGTCGTCTTTATCGGTTTTAGGAAACTTGCTACAGTGATCCCAGTCACTTCAAGTTCTCTTTCTCCATAGACTAAGACAGCATCCTTAGTTCTCTAAGATACTAAAGATGTTTTTAACATAAATCCAGTGACTATCACTTGGATTGGCCTGTTTGTGAATCATATGCTCAAAGCGTATGAGACACCAGGTCACGTACATTTTTCAATGTACGATTTCTTGGAGAGTTTTCTCGAAAGCCAAGCTTTCACCGATTGTTATTTATGGGAATATCATTTCCAAAAAATGACGTATTATCATTATTTATAGGACAGCCACTGTTAGTGCGCTCCCACTAACCCTCTTATATACACAAGAATCATTTCATTTTGAATTAAATCATAAACCATTATGATTACATCAAAACGATAATTCCAAGAACATATGTTTGCTTCAATCCAAACATGGATCGAATAACCCGCAAACCTTGTTTGCTAGTTTTAGTACGACAAAAACCTCTAGGATGTTGTAAACATCCTCCAAAAGGTTTCCCTTTCAGGAAAGCGATTTTCCCATTCAGCTGACATATTTCATAATTGAAACATGCAGCATTAGCAAGCATTATCCAAATGGATTTACCATGGCAACAGTTAAAAGGTTGAATCGTAATCAACACAATGTTGATAACGATACCTTTCCACTAAAAGCCTAGCTTTATATGTTAGTATGTTGCCTTCCATGTATGTCTTCCTTGAAGACTTATAAAGTACCAATAGGCACAATGCCTTACGGTACATCAACTAGTATCCAAACTTGTTGATATACATGGAATCCATTTCGGACTCATGACACTTTGTCATAATAGGGAGTCGATACGTTGTATCACTACCGTATACGTAGTCAGTTGGTATACCTCAAAAGATTGACATCTTTACGAGGTGAGATCAGAAACCCATACCCCAGGTTGTTTTCTGACTCTCTCTGACTTACGCGGTTCTTGTGTATTCGAAGATTAATGGTTTAGTTTCATCCTTGATGAACTATTTGTGTTCCATTAGGAATCTTTGCCATGAATAGTATTACTACGATTTTCATCGAGTTTTACTATCCTCCCACTTACCACTGCATATCGGTATTCCTCTTAGGAAAACCGCACAGTGAGCAACAATTTAATTGTTCTCTGGTGAGATGTATAAGTACAATACTTATGGTATCCCTAGGATAACCTACATTTTGGCACTTATCCAATTTGGGTTCTAGTTTGGTATCATCCAAACATATGCCTGGCATACCCAAATTTTCAGGAATGTGAAACCCGGTTTCTTTCCCGTTCATATCTAATATGAAATCTGTCAAACAGATTTTAATGGAACCTTATTCTAAATAAGTTCTGCACTGTTAATGTTTATCCGTTGAAGGAAATGGTAGCTCAGAGCGACTCTTGATTAACCTAATCATGTCTAACAAAATTCGGTTACTCAGTTCGGATACACCGTCAAATTGACGTGTTTCGGGAGGAGTCCTCATTGAAAGAATACTTTACTCTTTCAAGTATACGAGAAACTTATTGCTTAAGTATTTTCCATTACGGTCTTACCGTGACGGTATAATACTATAGCCGATCTGTATGTCTATTTCGTGTCGAAACTATAAGAGTTTCCGATTTATGTTCTTCAAAAGAAACACATAACCATAACGCGATGCCACATCCGTACAGGTCACGAAATATTCATATCCACTTCTAGCCTAGCTAGACATGGGCCCACTTGCTTCACTATGAACTAGGGCTAACAGGTCGGTGGCATTTACACTTTTACCAAGTAAATAGTATTTTAGGCACATTGCCCAATAAACTAGATTCGTAGACTTTATTTGAATGGAATCAAATATGTCCTAGTACCCACTCTCCGAAAGTGTGGATATACGATTCTTGTTTAATGTGTCCTAGGCAACATTGCCACATTTTAAGTTTCAACCTGATCAAATCAGTTTGAGCTATTTGTTTGTCATGTATACGTGTGAGATTTATTTATATTCAAAATATAAATTCTGTTGTTCACATCTAATGTGTTTATCTCAATATCATCTTTATATAATAAAACACTTTAGTGTTCTAAAATATAAAGGTTCAATCCGCAACGGATTAAACACTGATATAAAGATAATGTTTCTAGTCAAACTAGTTACATTATAACAGTTTCCAAATTTAGTACACACCCGAGGGTAGTTCCTAAAGTTAGATATCTACTGTTAAAATAGCGACTTTCGTCCCGTTTCCAATTCGCAAATAAATCTCAATAGAAGTCAGTATCCTGCTCATGGCAGATTCTGAACATCAGTACATATTTTATGTATCACACTAAGTATCTAAAATCTAATTTTAATACTAGTAGTGAACATATTTATGACAGACATATTTGAAATCAGAGCCTTGCTTGTCTTCAATTCCTTCTTGGGATATGTCCTTTTATCTTCCTAGAAGATTATAATGATTTTGCCTTTGCCCTTTTCCACACTCTAGAAGCCTTTGGCCAAGCCTTGGCCTTCTAGAATATCGAAGTAAGATGCGCCTTACGCTACTTGCCTAATTGCAAACTTTGACTTTGTCTCCTTGAGAATAGTCATTAACTCTCCAAGAGTTTATTATTGCAATATTTACTTCTAAAATCTAAGTATAGATTTATGAAGATTCTTTAATTTCAATATCATACTTTAAGAATCTAATCCTTAGTTCTGATAAAGAAATTAAGGAGTCTATATGACAAGTATAATAGATTAAGCACTAAAGTTATCATTACATGAATATTCCAAATATCATGTTCCACTTATTTGCTTAACTCCAGGCTTAGGCCTAATATGTTATTTTATCAAATAAAGTAACTTATTATTTTTCCAGGATGATGAGTGGTATTTATATCACTTATTCCCACTCATTTGACCTAATATTTTGTATAGTTTCTTGAGTTTTGTGAACGTTTTGATGTATTTTGTGTTATTTTACAGATAAATAAAGTTTGGAAAGCATTGGAGGCAATTTGGGGCAAAAACAGACAAAAATGCGTCAACAGGGATATTTTGGTCTTAAGCGCGTCGCGACGCCAAGACTTCCGCGTCACGACGTCTAAAATGCGCCGAACAGTGCTAACGTGCGCCGGGTCCACAAATCAGAATCTGAGAAAAGTTTGACTTGCTAAAATGCGCCGTGACACGTGTCACCATCACAGCCGATCTGCTAACATGCGCCGTGCCACGTGTCAGTATCCTACGGTGCCGACAGTCATCATCGCCACGTGTGCCACGTGTCAGCCTAAGTGTCTCCATGTCATCAGCCACGTCAGCAAGTCAACAAGTCAAAATTGCCACGTGTCATGCCACATCATCATCAGCAATCAGGAAGTGACACGTGTCGCAATTCTATTGTGCCGACAGTCTCTTTCTCACGTGTCGCCACGTCGTCGCCACGTCAGCATCAATAATTGAGTATCTAATCCTTATCTGACACGTGGCGGATAAGAATCTCAGCGAGACCAATCAGAAGCCGCCACGTGTCACAATAATTGAAGCCCAACCACTCTGCCACGTTTCACCTTATCAGCTTATCCAGAATCTTCAAACCGGCGAACCAGAGCGTGCCACGTCGACAAATCTGGCGTAGCGACGCTGAGTGTTGGACAAAATGACCCATAACGTCACTATTTGCACAGATCATTGTGTTGTTGTAGCAAATTAACTATGTGACAAGGAAATTGCACTCTCATCATTTTTGATTAGATCACCATATATATAAATGAAGAGAGGTCCCTATGATTAGTTCCTGGACTGAGAATGATATGAGACAGTATCAGTCCCCGAAGGTTTAATCATTAAATATCCCTAGCCGGAGAATTATCGAGACTGGACATCGATAATGCGGAATAGGCTAGTATTGCACTTGTGTGCGTTGTGAGGGCACAACGGCATAGTTCTCATATATATAAGTATCAGATACTTATGCAAGTGTGATAGGAGGTCGTGTTTCACCGATGGTACGGGAAACAGCTTCGCTCTGGATAGACCCCTCGGAATCCCATTGGTATTATGACTATGTGTCTATGGGAGGCCGAAATCAAGGTAGGTGTGTATAGTCTTAACCTGAGACTTACATCGCTAATACTTGTGATAATCGGTAGACTTTGGTCTTGGTGGTACAGGGCTTTAACCGGTTCTGCGTACACCATTTCTGGGTTTATCAGAGAGTCGTAGTGTATTGGGTGTGATGTCAAGACAGAAGTATCACTCCAGTCATAGTGGAGATGATGTCACGCATGATACGGTATTAGTGCTCTTAAGTGCTGGCCGGCCATCGGGATATTATGACAAGGTCATGATATATCCGATTATAGAGACTAGTTACCAGACATCTGACATGTGCTTCGGACGGGGCAGACACTTATCCAGCCCCAGCCCTAGCACGTGACTATCCGATACTGGGCTGATATACGCAATACTACGGTATACTACGCTTGATATAGATCTATATATTCCTGTAAGAATATTTCTGGAGAATTGGGTAGGCATGGCGCTTTGCTAGAAGCCAACCTTGTCTTGTAAATCGGTATGAACGTAGTACGAGGTACTTACTTGTTCGGATAGTCCGACGACCGTATTTACTGCCAACATATCCGGAGATCTCATGGGTCGCTTCCCAAAGATTCACCGATGATGTATGACTCGCACTTAATTAATCTGGGATTAATAGAAGAGAGAGAAAATTAATCTGGGATTAATCACGGAGATATTTTATCTGGGATAAAATATTAATTAAAGAGAGAGAACGATTAATTTGGAATTAATCGATAAAATAATATATTTGATATATTATTAGAAATTGGATTTCGACGCGGAATTAAAATTAGATTTTAATTCGGGCGAATGAATTAATTTAGAATTAATTCGTTAGCGACGTGAATAGTGATTTCGCTAGGCGTAATCATTTAATTGCGACGCAACGGAAAATTCGTTAATTTGGAATTAGCGAACCTGAGCCCGGGATTATTTGCGAGCGCATTCGCATTTCGAATTCGAGTGCGGCACGCAAGTTAATTTGAGCGTCAAATCGCTAGTCACATCAAGCGTCAAATCAAATGTCACTTTGAGTGATGTGACAAGTTGTCATTTGATTTGAGTGATTGATGTGGTAGTTGAAAGGCATTTATTGTTTTGCTTTTTGACTTTTTGGTTTTTGGGAAATGAAAAGTGGTAAATGGTTTATTTATTTTTGGAAAATATATAAACCAAATACTATTTTATTTTTATAATCTCTCTCTCTCTCCACACGTTTTCACGTGAAACCCTTTTCCCTCTCTTTTCTTATTCTTCTTCTTCACGGTTTGGAACCGTTTCTTCTCCAAAATTTCTGGTTGTGACCGAATCAATGAGAAGCAAGGAAGAAGATGTGGTGCTAGCACACACCTTGGGTTATACATAGGTGATAGGGAAACGAATTTATGAGCATGGAAAGCTTGAAGCTTGGAGCTTCAATGGAGTCTCACATGGCCGATTCTTGGAGGAGACAAAAACAGTGAAACCGAGCAGCCCGCTGCTTGAAGAAGCCAATGCCGAGCTTCATGGAGGACGAAAATGGGTTTTTGTTCTTCGCATCTCAAACCGTTCAATGTGAGTATGTATTCCGCCGCCTTACTTCTTTGATGTGTTCATGCGAATTTTATGCTTGATTTCATGACCTTGGGACCTATATTAGAACTCAACAATGGTATCTTGAGCTTTGATCAAGCATGAAAAAGTTAGGGTTAAATTGGGTAAACTCGATTTAGGCATGATTTGGTTGAATTGTTTGATGAAGTATTGCTTGAATGAGGTTGAATTGAAGTTGTGTATGATCAATTTCATGAAATTTGATTGGATTCAATTTTCCCTAAATTTTGGGCATGACTAATTGGGTAAAATCAATTGAAGCATGATTTGATTAAATTGATTGATTAAGTATGCTTAAATGTTGTGAATTAATGATTGATTGGATCAATTTGAAGAAATTATGTTTGGAACAAATTTCCCCAATTTTTTATGTTGGCATAAAGTGACAAATTTGGGTAAACTTGATTTTGAGCATATTTTTATGAAATTGGATGAATGAGAATGCTTAAAGTATGTTTAATTTAAGATTGATTGGATCAATTTGTTGAAATTGTGTTTGGAACAAATTTCCCCAAATTGCTTATGTTGGCCGAAATTAAAGAACCCTAAATTTCTTGGTGATTTTGTTTGTTTGATCATTGGATGACTTAAAACAATTGGGTAATGTTGTTTTGAAGTTCAATTGATTGAATTTTGATTTGGAACATTTTTCCCAAATTAAAGTGGCTTGGCCGAATTCAATTGAATTTGAAATTCATTGAGTTTTTTGATTTTAATTCATTGGATGAATTGAATTGATTTGGGAAATGATGATTGTGGATTCGATTGGATTGAAACCGAATCGGATTGGAAAAACCCCTAATTGCCGAGAACAAAAGCATGTAAATTGGGTTTGATTTTAATATAAATTGTGTTGGACACTATTTAATGTTAAAGTGCATGATTAAGTATGCTAATTGATGTTTTAGAAATATTAATTGGGTGGTTAATTGTGTATTACACTTAGGTTAATTAATTATGGAATTTAAAATTTTATAAGTTAATTAATTGGGCTTATTTTTGGAAATGGGCCTTTAAGGTTGTGATTGGGCTTTTGGGCTTTGTTGTACAAAGTTGAGTTTAGGCAAATTTGGTTGGATCCAATTGGGCCTAAAACCGCATCCATAAAGTCCAATTATGACTTAATGGACCTTAATTATTTAATTGGGCCTAATGGGCCAAAATTGATTTCTGGGCTTATGGGGTAACTCCCGGATTGGATTTTGGTTGTTCGGTTTGACCCGAGTTGACCAAAAGTCCACGCCTTATAGAAATTAATTAAAAGCCCATTGGAATTTAATTAAATAAACATTAGATGTTAATCGGGCTTTGAGACCCGTTGCGATTAAATTTGGAATTTAAGTCGTAAAGGTTCGTTAATAAAAGTGTAATATTTAATTTGGAATTAAATAGTGAATTAGAATTAAATGCGTATTAAATTGGATTTAATTATGTAGTTTAATTTAATTCAAGAATTCGTACTTTGAGTACTTATTCGCAAAACGAGTTTGACTCACGCAAAAATCAAATCGTTGTTTGAACATTGGATGATCACTAATTATCAGATTAATTAATTGGATTAGATTGATTGATACATGCTTGTATGAATACATGGTTGCGATGCATGAATAATGTATATCGGATGGATATTAGTCGGGTGGGACAATTTTAGAAATTGTAATAAATTTGATTTATTAATTGGACCTGCCTGTGTCCAGCCTTATCACCTCTATACTCTTTGTATTCTCTTCTCACCTATATTCCCCTCAATGTAAATGAGGTTTCTTTAGAAGTGTAGTGGTACGGTAGAAGTAAATACATGTGCTAGCTTTGGAGAGAGAAAATGAGAGATTTGATCTAGGATCAATGTAAAGTATCCAATCCGCATATCATTATTATTATTTTTTTCATATGCCCTTTATTATCTGTTTAGAATGCATGTTTAAGGGTGTATGATGATGAGACATTAATAAAGATAATAAATTGGTAGCCAATTTGCAACGCGAA
>SKCR01054052.1:0-37006 GCA_019454045.1 Zanthoxylum bungeanum | reverse complement strand
TTGAACTCTCTCTATTTTCTCTCAAATTCTTTCTCACAACACTTGTGAATGTTTGCAAAATGTTAACCTTAAGAAGTGAGAGAAATGGTAGAGATTATATTCTCTTACAAAAACCAACTAACCTTGTCATTAAGCATCTAATGCTTTCTTGCAATGGCCAACACAAAAATGTGAATGCCATACCAAAGCATAAGAAATGATAAACTAAAGACAAAAACTTTGTCACTAAGCATCTAATGCTTTCTTTCAATGGCAAACACATAAATGTGGAGGCCATACCAAAGCATAAGAATGGATTAGCTAATGACAAAACTATTAGGTGTATACAAGCCACCCAATAGACATAATAAATTAGAGAGCATGGCAAGCCATAAGGCTTTGTCTCCTAAGGTAAATAAAAGTCATTATCTCAATAATGATTAAATTACATTCAATTATGTTGTAGTAATTATCTCATAATTATTACTAACTTGATTATCTCATAATCAAGACTTAATTATCTCATAATCAAAGAATTCTAGAAAACATTAAGTTAAACTAATTTAACATAGTTTTCATTTGTGACAATAAATATTATTAATCTCATTAATAATATATAAATATAATGTGAGCATATTATTAGACAATCTAATTATATTAGGTTTGCTATAGTTAATCGAGCTAGCACGGGGACCAAATGGACCTACAGTTCCGAGCTCCAATAATTCTGAAATATTAATTAAACTCTTTAATCAAATATTACGAATTATTAACTTTGTGTTATTCCACTAAAAACTCGAAGTTGAACTCATGTTACCGTAGATGGATAAAATAAATCGAACAACTCTGATGTCCATCGATATAGTCATTACATATGGATATAGCCCTTCACGAATATCTCATAAATAGAGCCAGGTCAAAAGTCCATTAAACACATCCAAATATTTTGTCTTTTAAGCATCATTGATTCTATAATGAACAATTAATTATAACAATTATGAATATAAAACTTTCTATTCGTAATAGAAAAGTTGAGCGCTCATATTTTTCAAGGCCTGAATCATCTCTTAAGAGAGATACTCTTCTGCTTCTCGTAAGAAGGAGTAAATTCCATATCTATGTAAAACGTTCTTAGCTACACACCAAACCATATCCCCAAAATATGTAGTTATTGGCCGGGAATGCAACACCAACCTCACCATAGTAAATCAAAGGACGTAGCCTATCATGCATGAGTTTGTAGTACACTCAGGATTAAGATCGATTCCATAAATGACCATCTATTAGATAAAATAAATTTCTTCGGTTAACGGATATTAAAAAAAATTCGTATTTATCTGAGTCCAGTCCTATATGATCTTATCATACAAGGTGCCTTCATTCCTATGTCACTACATGAACGATCTCGGATCAAGGTCGTCATACAAGTATAGAATGGACCGCAGCTATAAATAAACCACAAACAAAGTACCCTCTTTGTTTGCTCTCTATGGACTATTTAGATTACTAACTCCAGACTTAAATCCTCTTTTACATCAAACATACACTAAGTCTGAAGGTACAATAGTAATCAAGGTAAACAAGACAATTGGACAATATGCATATAAATCAAACAACTTTGATAAAATGAATAATGCATTTATTATTATTACAATAATCAATTCCGTTTATAATACATGAAGCTTTAGGACATAAATCCCAACAAACTCCCACTTGGACTATAGCAAATGGGACATGTCATGTAATCTTAAACCCTTTAGGTGACCTTCAAACACTTTAGCCGATAAGGTCTTTGTAAACGGATCAGCCAGGTTATCTGCGGATGGAATCTGCGTGACAACGACATCTTCTCTCTGCACTATCTCCCTGATGAGGTGATATTTCCTCTCAATATGCTTACCTCTCTTGTGGCTTCTTGGTTCTTTGGAGTTCGCCACTTCACCACTGTTATCACAATAAAGTGTGAGCGGTTTATCCATATCTGGAACAACTTCCAAATCTGCCAAGAACTTACGGAGCCACTTCCTTAGCTGCTTCATAAGCTGCTACATATTCAGCCTCCATGGTGGAGTCAGCAATACAAGATTGATTTATGCTCCTTTATACTATAGCCCCACCACCTATGGTGAACACTGATCCAGATATTGATTTCCTATAATCGACATCCGTCTGAAAATCAGAGTCTGTATATCCTCTCAGAATCATATTCTGACTTGTATATACAAGCATATAATTTATCGTTCTCCGAAGATACTTGAGAATATGTTTCACCATTACCCAATGATCTAATCCTAGGTTGGATTGAAACCTATTGACCACTCCCACTGTAAAATAGATGTCCGATCTCGTGCATAACATAGCATACATATGACTTCCAACTGCTGAAGCATATGGTATATGTCTCATTACCTCAACTCCTTGAGGTGTCTTAGGAGACTGTTCCTTAGACAAATGAATTTCATGCCTGAAAGGTAAATTACCTTTCTTGGAATTCTGCATACCAAATCGTATAAGAATCTTATCGATATAGGGTGCTTGAGACATTGCTAACAGTCGTTTCTTGCGATCCCGAATGATCTGGATCCCAAGTACATAACTTGCCTCTCCCAAATCTTTCATTTGGAATTGGTTAGCTAGCTAGATTTTCATGTCCGATAATATCTTTACATCATTCCCAATGAGTAAAATATCATCAATGTATAACACAAGGAAAACCACATTCCCATCAATGATGCACTTGTAGACACAAGGCTCATCGATGTTCTACTCAAAGTTATAAGACTTGATCATAGTATCAAATCTTATGTTCCAAGATCTAGATGTTTGTTTAAGTCCATAAATAGACCTTTGCAACTTGCAAACTTTTTTCTCTTGACCTTGGGTAATGAACCCATCTGGTTGTACCATATAGATACTCTCATCAAGATTGCCATTCAAGAATACATTCTTGACGTCTATTTGTCAAATCTCATAGTCATAATAGGTGGAAATGGAAAGAAGAATCCTGATGGATTTAAGCATGGCTACTGGCGAGAAAGTTTTTTCATATTCAACTCCCTCTTTCTAGGTATAACCCTTTGCCACTAGCCTAACCTTGAAAGTCTGTACTTTCCCATCTATTCCTCTTTTTCTCTTGTAGATCCACTTGTAACCTATGGGTTTTACTCCATCAGGTTGGTCTACAAGTTCCCAGACTAAGTTAGAGTACATAGACTCCATCTCTAGGTTCATGGCTTTGATTTATTCCTCTTTATCAGTATCTTTCATTGCACTACGATAGGTCAATGGATCATCTATACCATCACAAGATGCAATAACTTGCACCTCACCATTTCCTAGATATAGTTCAGGTTGTCTTACAACCCTTCCACTACGTCTAGGTGGTATGGTATCCTGTCAAACTTGCATCTGACTTTCAGATGTAGAAGGTGTTATGTCTTTGTCAACATTTGACAATGGTGTACTGGTCGTACCAGCAAGTAACTCCTCAAGTAACACTTTACTTCGAGATTTGAACTCTCTCATATAGTCCTCCTCAAGAAATGTAGCAATTGTCGACATAAATACTTTATTATCTTCTGGACTATAAAATAATCTACCACTAGTTTCCTTAGGATAGCCTACAAATAGGCACACATGTGAACGTGGTTCTAAATTTGTAGTCTTGTTCTTTAGCACATGTGCTGGACACCCCCATATGCGGAAATATCGCAAACTAGCTTTACGACCATTCCACAACTCTAAGGGAGTCTTAGAAATAGACTTAGAAGGAACTATATTCAGGATATACATTGCAGTTTGCAATGCATACCCCCAGAATGAACTAGGTAGAGTTATATAACTAAACATTGATCTCATCATGTCTAGTAGGGTCCGATTTCTCCTTTCTGCAACACCATTTTGTTGTGGTGTTCCAGGTGCTATGAGCTGTGAAATAATTTCATGCTCAACTAAGAATTCCTCAAAATCTCTATCAAGGTACTCTACTTCACGATCTGATCGTAGAATTTTGATGCTTTTACCTAGCTGGTTCTCAACCTCAACACGATACTCTTTGAACTTTTCAAATATATCTGACTTGTGCTGCATTAGGTAAACATACCCTTATCTAGAATAATCCTCAATAAAAGTGACGAAGTATTCAAAACCACCTCATGTTTTTACATTCATCGGTCCGCAAACGTCTGAATGTATTAGCTCAAGTGTTTCTTTGGCTCTTATCCATTTTCCAGTAAAAAGTCTCTTAGTTATTTTGCCTTCTAGACATGATTCGCAGATAGGTAAAGTATCGAGTCTTAACTGATTTAAAACTTTGTTCTTAATTAGTCTATCTATCCAGTCAAGGTTAATGTGACCAAGTCTAAGGTGCCATAAATAGGTATCATCATAAGAAATCTTTTGCCGTTTAGTTTTAGATCTTTCAATCTTAAACATTTCAGTATTAAGTAGTGATTCATGCATTAACGACCTTAATACATATAGATTATTTTTGGAGTTTTCTGTGCATATATTTAATTCATATCTACAATAATAACTGACTTATTATTAAACGAAATAGAAAAACCACATTTCATAAGTTTTGTTACATAAATCAAATTCCTGCGAAAACCAGAAAATATATAGCACACCATTCAAACGTAAATAACTCTTATTAAAATTTAAATTTGAAACTCCCACTGTTTTTTCTGAAACAGCATCCCATGTCCCAACTCTCATCGTAAAGCTACCTTCAGCAAGGTCCCTCCATGAGTCAAGTAGCTGCCAAGAACAGCATACATTTTTAGTGGCACCAGAATCGACAATTCATATGGATTTATCATTCTCCACCAAAAGAGACTCAATGACAAGTAAACCGTATTTACATGTATTCTTTTTCTCTTTAAGCTCAGCAAGGTATTTCGAACAATACCTTTTCCAATGCCCTTGTTGTTCACAATGGAAATATTTTCCTTTGGCATTGGTTCCTTTAGAGCCTTTGTTGTTCTTCTTTTTCATTGGTTTTGCATTTGCCTTCCAATTGCCTTTCTTCTTCTTCTTTGCAGATTTAGAAGATTCGGCAACATTTTCCTCGGTATTGGACCTACGATGACCATTCATAAAGGACTCGTAATTGGTGAACTCATTTAGCAGTTTAGTCAAAGTAAAAGTCAACTTATTCATAAAAACAATTGCTTTTAAACTGTAGAAAAACCTTCGGAAGGGTTTCCATGATCATTGTCACTTGGCTTTGCACATTGATACGTGCATCATGGGTTTCAGCCATATTAAGATGAGACATCATCCTTAACACATGGTCTCAGAATGATGTGTCTTCTTTCATTCTAGCGGTCAATACAGAGACTATTGCCTCATGTTGTTTCCGGTCTGAAGGTTGCCCAAACATGTTCTGTAATGACTGCATAATCATTGATGTTGTCACCATAGGCTCATGTTGTGCAGCAAGAACATCAGACATGGATGCTATCAAATAGCTATGGGCTTTCTCATCAGTTTTAATCCAATTATTATAGGCATTTCGTGCAGCTTTGCCAGCATTTGGTGTTGGCTCAGAAGGACATTCCTCCATTAGGGGTGAGCAAAACTGGTTTCGGTTCCGGTTCCACATGAAATCGGAACCTACCCAGAAAAAATCAGTTCCTAACTAAGTGGAATCGGAACCTACCCAATTAAATAGGGTACCCTATTATTCGGTTCCAATTCGGTTCCGGTCCGGTTCCGAATTACCCTATTTATATTACATTGTCAAACTTAAAAAATGTAATTATTAGTTGCGTCAATTGTACAAACAACTAAGAATCTTATTCCTAACTGAAGAATCCAACAAAGCAACAAGAAGACAGTTATCAAACATTACAAAATAAAAATAAAAAAAGAGCTAATGTACTGAAACACAAAATAATATAAACATGAAATTTTTTTTAAACAATTACAAATATCTTCACTCAGTTACTAGTTTTCAATCATAGTAACAAAGAATCCTTAATTTTCTCTTTTTTTTCTTTCTCATCTATTGGCATCTCTCGGTTTGAGGATTTGAAAATATATGAATATGATGTTTCATTACAAAAAAAAAAATTGCAAAAAAATTCAGGAAAAAATGATTTACATATACAAAAGAATTAACATTAGGGCCCATAAGGAAGCCACCCAATCTCTCGAGTCTAGCCATACGGACTGGGCTTTAAATAAACTGCTAATAAATTTTCATAAACTCCTTAAGGTTTGTACAAATGTAAATTTAGACTAGAGAGGAGCATGCAAATTGATGTAGGTTTTACATTCGGGTATCAAATCCGGTTCTAAATTTGGTTCCTGTTCCGGTTCTATGGTCCGGTTGTTGGGTTTCTACTACAGTCCCAAGATCATTCAAGCATTTAAACATGTGTGAATACAACAAAGAAGTATGGTGGAATCATACTTACATTGACCGGATTTTGATGCGATGAACACAAAATAATTTGCTCATGCCTTGAAGCTCTCGGCAATGTCCAAAAAATTGTGCTCCAAGTTTCGATCACCCTCCTTGTGTGTGCTCCAAGCTCCAAGCTTTGTAAATGGTGATTCCATGCTCAAGGGTTTGTTTCCCTATCACCTTTGGATGACTCTTAATGTGTGCTAGCACTCTTGAAAATTTGCCACAAATCTTAATTAGCTTCTTCTTGATATTCTCGGCCAAGCCAAGAAAATAAGAAAGAAAATGGCCCTAGCCGAAACTAGAGAGGAGAGAGGAGGAAGATGAAGTTGTGTATATGCCTTTCAAAAAGTCAAAAAATATTTTGGAGCCAAAATGGCAATAAATGCCTACAACAACTCACATCACTATTCACATCAATCAATGATGACAAGCATCACTTCACTCAAAGTGATGTAACTTCCATCACTTGATTGACTAGTGATTTGACGCTTGATGTGACTTGTGGGCTGCACTTGAATTCAAAATGCGAGTGGGCCCGCAACCACTTTCGGGCTCGGGTTCGCTAATTCCGAATTAACGAATTTTCCGTTGCGACGTAATTAAATCAAATTTAATTAAATAATTATGCCTAGTAAAATTAATATTCACGTCGCTAACGAATTAATTCTAAATTAACTCGTTCGCCCGAATTAAAATCTAATTTTAATTCCGCGTCGAAATCCAATTTTGTATAATATATCGAATATATTATTTGATCGATTAATTCCAAATTAATCGTTCTCTCTCTTTAAGTAATATTTTATCATAGATAAAATATCTCCGTAATTAATCCCATATTAATTTTCTCTCTCTTTTAATTAATCCCAGATTAATAAAGTGCGAGTCATACATCATCGGTGAATCTTCGGGAACCGACCCATGAGATCCACGGATATGTTGGCAGTAAATCCGGTCGTCGGACTATCCGAACACGTACGTACCTAGTACTATGTTTTTACCGATTTACAAGACATGGTTGGCTTCTAGCAAAGCACTGTGCCTACCCAATTCTCCAGAAATATTCTTAAAGGAATATGTAATCTTTATCAGGCGTAGTATACGTAGTATTGCGTATTGCGATCCAGTAAAGGATGTCACGTGCTAGGCCTGGGGCAGGAATTGTGTCTGCCCCGTACGAAGCACATATCGGATCTCTAGTAATTAGTCTCTATAATCGGATAAACATGACCTAGTCATAATATCCTGATAGCTGCAGCATAAAAGAGCACCAGTTTCGTATCCTACGTGATCATCATCTCCACTATGACTGGAGTGATACTTCCATCTTGACATCACACCCAATACACTACGATTCTCAATATACCCAGAAGAGGCTTACACAGGACCTGTTAAAGCCATGGATGACCAAAACCAAAGTATATTGATTGTTGCAAGTATTAGCGGTGCAAGTCTCAGGTTAAGACCAAATACACCTACCCTGATTCGGACTTCCATAGACACATAGTCATACTACCAATGGAATTCCGAGGGGTCTATCCAGAGCGAAGCTGTTCCCGTACCATCAGTAAACACAACCTCCTATTACACTTGCATGAGTATCCTATACCCAAATATATGAGAACTATGTCGTTATGCTCCCACAACACGCACAAGTGTAATACTAGTCTTTTACGCATTATCGATGTCCAATCTCGATAATACTCCGACTAGGGATATTTAATGATTAAACCTTCGTGGATTGATATTGTCTCATATCATCTCAATCCGGAACTAATCATAAGGACCTTTTATCATTTATATATCTTGGTAATCTAATTACAAATGATAAAAGAAAATTTTCCTTTGTCACATAGTTAATTTGTACAACAACACCATGATCTGTACAAATAGTGATGCTATGGGTCATAATTGTCCAACAATCTCCCACTTGGCCTATAGCCAATCACTCAAGTGTCCTACACCCGAACTATGTACAGTTCGCTCAAATTTCTACTGAGAAAAAGCTTTCGTCGGCGGATTTGCAAGGTTATCATCTGATGCGATTTATTCGATCATCACATTGCCACGATGTATGATCCGAACGAATCAGATGAATAATTGAAGTATATATATGGATCGTTGATGAGACCTTTAATTCTTTAGCATGTGCTGTAGCCTAGCTCAGTTGCTAACAGAACTACTCCTAATCTGATTAGGATTATTATCGACCCAAGTGGCTTCTATTGCTGCCTCAGCTGCATCAATAACCCGCTTTTGTTGTTTATTCGGAAACAGTGTCTTGCTTGGAAGATTTCCAGCTCACTGTCCCATTATTCAAACTTTATAGTACCTTCGTTACGACTTATAGTCGTTTTTATCGGTTAGGAAACTTGCAGCAGTGAACCCAGTCACTTCAAGTTCTCATTCTCCATAGTATAAGAAAGCATCTTTAGTTCATCTAAGATACTAAAGGATGTTCTTAACATCAATCCAGTGACTATCACTTGGATTGGCCCGATTGTGACTTCATATGCTCAAAGCGTATGAGACACCAGGTCGCGTACATTTATTTCAATGTACGAGTTCTCGGAGAGTGCCAACAACTCTTAGATCTATCCCAGTAGATCTTTATTCCTAGAATAAAGGTTGTCTCTCCTAAGAATTCTACGGAGAATTTTCGTGAAAGCCAAGCTTTCACCGATTGTATCATAGGAATATCATTTCCAAGAAATGACATATCATCATTTTTAGGACAATCACTGTCAGTGCGCTCCCACTAACCCTCTTATATACACAAGAATCAATTTTCGTTTTGAATTAAATCATAAACCATTATAATTACATCAAAATGATGGTTCCAAGAACATTATACTTGCTCATTTTGGTACGGAAAAACCGTCAGGATGTTGTAAACATCCTTCAAAAGGTTTCCATTTAAGGAAAGTAATTTTGACGTTCAGTTGCCACATTTCATAAATGAAACATGCAGCTTTAGCAAGCATTATTCAAATGGATTTAACAATGGCAACGAGTAAAAGGTTTTGTCGTAATTGACAAAATGTTGATAACGATACCTATTTCGCTACAAGCCTAGCTTTGTACGTTTGTATGTTGCCATCCATGTGTGTCTTCCTTGAAGACTCATATAGTACCAATAGGCACAATGCCTTCTGGTACAACAACCAGTGTCTAAACTTGGTTGGTATACATGGAATCCATTTCGGACTTCATGGCACTTTGCCATAATAGGGAGTCGATACCTTGTATCACTTCCTCATACGTAGTCAGTTTGTTTTCCTCAATAAGATTGACATCTTTATGAGGTGAGATCAGAAACCCATACCTCCCAGGTTGTTTTCTGACTCTCTCCAACTATCGCGGTTCTTGTGTATTCGAAGATTGTGGTACAGTTTCATCCTTGATGAACTGTTTGTGTTCCATTAAATAATCGGTGCCTGGAACAGTATTACTCCGATTTTCATCGAGGTTTACTTTCCTCCCACTTACCACTGCATATAGGTATTCCTTTTAGGAAAACTGTATGGCGAGAAACAATTACATTGTTCTCTAGTGAGTTGTATAAGTACTATACTTTGGTTTCCCTAGGATAACCCACAAATTAGGCACTTATCCGATTTGGGTTCTAGTTTGGTATCATCCAAACATATGCCCAGCATTCCCAAATCTTCAGGAATGAGAAACCCGATTTCTTTCCTGTTCATATCTAATATGAAGTCTGTCAAACAGATTTTTTTTATGGAACCTTATTCAAAATAAGTTTTGCACTGTTAGTGCGTATCCCTTGAAAGAAATGGTAGCTCAGAGCGACTCATGATTAACCTTATCATGTCCAACAGAATTCGGTTTCTCAGTTCGGACACACCGCTCAATTGAGGTGTTCCGGGAGGAGTCCACATTGAAAGAATACTATACTCTTTCAAGTAATTGAGAAACTTATTACTTAAGTATTTTCATCACGGTCCAATCATGATGTTTTAATACTTTAGCCAATCTGTTTGTCTACTTCATGTCGAAAATCTTTGAATTTATCAAAAGTTTTTTATCCGTGTCTCAAAAGAAACAAATAACCATAACGCGATGTCACATCTGTAGAGGTTACGAAGTGTTCATATCCACCTCTAGCCTAGCTAGACATGGGCCCACTTACGTCACTATGAACGAGGGGTAACAGATTGGTGGCTCTTACACTTTTACCAAGTAAAAGGTATTTTAGGCACTTTGCCCAATAAACTAGATTCGTAGACATTATTTGAATAGAATCAAATCTGTCCTAGTATCCACTCTTCAAAAGTGAGGATATACGAGTCTTGTTTGATGTGTCCTAGACAACAATGCCACTTTTAAGTTTCAACTGATTTATTCAGTTTGAGCTATTTGTTTGTCATATCATACGTTCGAGATTTATTTATATTTAAAATATAAATACTTTTATTCACATCTAATGTGTTTATCTCAATATCATCTTTATAAAATAAAACACTTTAGTGTTCTAGAATATAAAGGTATACCCGCAACGGGTTGAACCCTGATATAGAGATAATGTTCCTAGTCAAACTAGTTACATTATAACAGTTTCCTAATTTAAGTACACACCGAAAGGGTAGTTCCTAAACTTAGGTATCTACGGTTAAAACAGCGACTCTCATCCCATTTTTGATTCGTAGATAAATCTCAACTGAAGTCAGTATCCTGCTTATCAGCAGATTCTGCACACCAGTGCATATTTATGTACCACATTTAGTATCTAAAATCCAATTTTAATACTAATAGTGAACATGTTTATAACAAACACATTTGAAGCTGGAGCCTTGCATCGTCTTCACTTCCTTCATGTCTGCCTTGTCCATACGGCAGTCACGCTTCCAGTGACCCTATTTGCCACAATTTAGGCAGACATCTTGGGATATGTCCTTTGTCTTCCTAGAATACTATGACGATTTTGCCTTTGCCCTTTTCCACACCCAGAAGCCTTCGGCCAAGCTTTGGCCTTCTGGAATGTTGAAGTAAGATGCGTCTTGCGCTTCTTGCCCTATTACTATAATCCAATTATATAATCAACTATAAATTGAAATAGTTTGAATACAGTCCAACTGTTTAAATAAAACAACGATTAAATATTAGTCCAACTAATATATTTATTATTTGACAAAAAATTTGAAATGAGCGCGTATTGGCAAGTAATTAAACGAATATTGAAAATTTAATACTTGCCTCCCACTATTTTTCGGCGAGCCTCAAACCCTCTGTGGAGTACTCGGGAAACCTTATTTTCTAGTGGGCTAGAATCCCGTTAAATAACACACAATCTTGACTTTGGCCAACAAATTGTATGATAATTAACTAGGTAGATCTCTAAGATCTATTGGATCCCATCCAATTCCTAGATCCTGTAGGTGGACATCCAAGTCCGAAACATATATCTTATATATGCAAATATATCCAATATATTCCCTAATCTTTTTCCTCTGAATCAACTAAGCCTTGGCTTTGGCACAACAAACTTAATGATCCCAGTTAAGCGGAACCCATTGACCTTGGAAAGCTTCGTAATCGATGTCGATGGACAAGAAGTGATCTTGACTTTGGCCAAAAAATCACAACTTGGACAAGACACCGATATGGAACAAAGCCTTCATGATTCAAACTCATCTGCGATGGACAAAGGTCTTGACTTTGGCCTACAAACTAGTGCCAATCTTGGATCTTGAGTAAGAATCACTCAATGGAAGGAAAAACGTTTAATATATATTGAGGGTTTTTTGCGTAATTGGCAACCAATTAATTATCTTTGTTAGGTCTCATCATCATACACCCATAAACATGCATTCTAAAAACATAATAAGGCGTGTATAAATAAAATAATAATGATATATGGATGGATACTTAACACATTTTGTTCCTAGAACAAATCTCTCCATTTCCTCTCTCCCGCTAGCACAAGTATTACTTCTACCCGATTACATAACACTTCTAAAGAAACCTCATTTACATTGAGGGGAATAGGTGAGAAGATAAATACAAATAGTCAAGAGGCAATAGGCTGGACACGCAGATCCAATTAATAAATTCTAAATTTATTACAACAATTTCCAAAATTGCCCTCACCCATCTAATATCCATCTGATATGCATTATTCATACATCGCATCCATGTATTCACACAAAGCATGTTATCAATCAATCTAATCCAATTAATTAATCTGAAATTAATGACCATCCAATGTTCAAACAACGATTTGATTTTGCGCGAGGCCGACTCGTTTTAAGAATAAGTACTCAAAGTACGAATTCTTGAATTATATTAAACTACAATATTAAATCCAATTTAATTTGTATTTAATACTAATTCTATATTTAATTCTAAATTAAATAATTACACTTTATAATGTGCCTTTACGACTTAGATTCCAAATCTAATCGTTACGGCAAAGCCCAATTAACATCCAATGTCATTTTAATTAAAGTCTAATGGACTTTCAATTAATTTCATAAGGCATGGACTTTTGGTCAATATGGGTCAAACCCAAATACCAAAGCCCAATTAAAGAATCACCCTTATAAGCCAAGAAACCAATTTAGGCCCATTGGACCCAATTAAAATTAAAGGTCCATTTAATTATATTTGGACTTTATGGATATGGTTTTGGGCCCAATTGGATCCAACCAATTAGCCTAAACCAAACTTGGCCCAACCAAGCCCATTAAGCCCAAATACAACTTTACAAGCCCAATTCCAAATTTGCCCCAATTAATTAAATTACAAAATTCCAAACCTCATAATTAAATTAATCTAAGTGTATAGCCATAATTAATTACTCAAATTAATATTTCCAAAACACCAATTTACACAATTAATTATGCTTATTATCATCAACACATGTCCAACATCATTGAATCAAAAAATCAATCATTTTCCATGCTAATTACTCACGGTAATTTGGGATTTAATGTCCGATTCCGAATTCAATCCAATTAAATCCTAAATCAACATTTCCCAAGTCTTTCAAAATCATCCAATGATTCAAAAAAAAAAAATCACCATGATATTAGGGCACCACTAGATTCGGCCAAGCCAAACATTTTGGGGAAAATTCATCCAATTCAATTTTCATCAAATTGATCATGCATAAAACTATGTTATCATCATTCAAGCATATTCAAACAATCAATTTCATCCAAACATGCTCAAATCAATTTTACCCTAATTCTAATTTCATGCTTAAACAAGACTCAAGATACCATTGTTGGGTTTCTACTATAGTCTCAAGATCATTCAAGCATTTAAACATGTGTGAATACAACAAAGAAGTATGGCGGAATCATACTTACTGTAGGACACAGAACTTGACGACGTTGTTCTAGACTCGTGGCCTAGTTGGGAGTACGGAATAGTCCACGGAGGAACTATACTGGAGAAATAACATGGAGCCGCCACCCGGTATGAACCGGGAAAATGAAATTTAAGGCCGCACTCACCCCTCGCAAAGGAAGACCTCAAACCGTTGGGTTCGGAATTAACCCCTGAAAGTACCCCCCAAACAGCCCTAAAACTGCACTGAAATCTGCCCAGAAAAACCCCCTCAGACCACACAAAACATCAGCCCAATACCCCTCCAAACACGCCAAAACAGTCCCTTAAATTACCAAACACAGTGACCAGAAAACACAACAAAAATAACAGCGAAACGGAGTGAAAACAGCAGTCTAAACAGTGAAACAGCGAGGAAAAACGTTGGATTAGTGAACCCGAAAATTTGCGGAGCAACAACCCTTCCGACGGCCGTGTAACGCGCTTTCGAGAGATGAAAAAAGAGGTTAGACCTGAGGGCACCTTCTTTATTTATTATCTTTCGTTTATTTTTATTTCTTTTAATGTTTTATATCGCATGGGAGTCGTTTATTGAGGCATGATGTGAACTTTGGATGAGCGGAATATGTGTTCCCTTTTGTGGTATATAGGATGGAAACTCGGACGTAAATTCCATAGCCGAATCCGAATGGACGGTAGTGCAGTTTATACTCGGGATACAATGCCACGTACCACTTAAGAGACACATATTTCGTCTCATCCGAACTTGTGTTTGAGCATGTTGTAGTTCGTAGGTTATTTATTTGTTATTAAAGCATGATTTAGCTTAGTTTGTTATTTATTTTCAAAGCATGATTACGTTATTTTAGGCATGATATTTTGTTTAGTTTATGATTATGTTTAAGTTGCTATTTGTTTATTTTGGTTTAATGGTTCAATGTGCTCATTGTGTGATATTGTGTTTGCCGTTTAAAAACTTACTCTAAAGCATGCGAACTTAGATATAGGCTATCTTTGGATACCTAGGTTGAGTAGACTTGATTATATTATTGCACAAATCACATCATTACAAGTGACATAAGTAAGAGACCATTCCGAACCCAACGGTTTGAGGTCTTCCCTTGCGAGGGGTGAGTGCGGCCTTAAATCTTTGTCCCGGTTCACACCGGGTGGAGACTCTATGTTATTTCATACTCCTGACTAGGCCGCGAGCCTAAAAAAGCATTGCCGATTTCTGTGTCCTACAGTCTGGCGACTCCACTGGGGATTTAGATAATTGGCCTCGAAATAATGTTTTGTAGTGATTGTAATTTGTGCTTTAGTTAACTGTGTCTACCGTAGGTTGAAAGGGGTTTAATCAAAGGCACTTTTAAGGCTAGGTAATGTTTTGGTGTCTTCCTTCATTCACTACCTTTCTATAAGGAAAAGCTGTGAAGGCACCTAGATAATCATGTACTAGTAGCCTACCGTGATGGACTAATTTGGAGGACTCGTTGTTTATTCCTGTCACCAAGCGACAAGAGCCTAAGGGGCTTGGGTACTTAAGAGAGCCTCGCTCTACCCTCCCTCTGGGGAATCTACAATGGGAAATCCATTTGATAGTCAGTCCCACACTATAACTCGCTGACATGTACCTTAGTGTATAAAAAATGTGCGCTCACTTGGTTACTTGAATCCTTGAGTGGGGAGTCCTAGTTGTTGGCAATCCTTCAACGGCGAGAGCCTTTGTCTGCACTCTCGTAAACCCACGTGTGAACCTTAGTCGTAGAACTAGTAGAAATCATTTTATATGTTTATGATTTGGGACCGTCGTCATTTGGATCCAGTTGGACCTTTTGTAAAAAGATGTGAACATGTTGGGCCCTTTTAACTGATACAAGTTTGCACCGCGCAATAGTATGATTGAATACTTTAAAATGATAATGGGCCGACTTATATATCTCATACATCGTACGCATCTCATGCATACACGCATCATGTTAACCCTTTGTGTCTTAAAAGCCATCATAGATATCTGTTGGGTTAGGGATAAAAGAAGAATTGTCAAAGAAGGGTTTAGCAAACATGGATAGCGAGGAAAAGGAAATCGAGAAATAGAAAACATTACGACAATGATAGAAAGACCATTAGGGGGCCTCAAAAAAAAGAGTGAAAAAAGAGAAGAGAAAAAGAAAAATTGTTTGTTTTTAGTCCTTAATAGTTAGGCATAAATCCAATGATGAAACCGTTTGCTTTATGGTGAAATCTCAGAAACGATAAACTCTTGATGTGCTTTTATCTGATACTTTGAGTGATTGATCTATGTTAGACTCGTAAGCACTTCACTATAGGTTCTTAGCGGTGAAAACCTGAGTAGTTGGCAAGGTGACTAGTTGAAGAAATTGTAGGTCGGTGAATGCCCATTTGCTTAGATGTCTATCTTGATTTGCTTATGTTATGATGTGTGGTATGGTTGAAAATAAAAGAAAAGTCTCTAAAAGAAAATAATTAAACCACCTATAACCGATAAGCGTGAAGCTACCCATGGGCGAGTATTAGGACCACCATGAGGAGAAATGCTACCTTAAAGGGTAGGTGTGTTGAAAAGAAAAAAGAAAGAAAGAAAGAAAAAAGAAAGAAAAAAGAAGTTCAAAATGAAAGAAAAAATAGAGAGACAAAAAAGAAAGAAAACCATACCACATTGAGCACAGAAAAGCAACTGCAGGCATAATCGAGACATCTAGGTTGGTTGACCCATCGATCCCAATTTTTGAAACGAAATCATCGAGTTAGCTTACCTAAGGATTAAGCTGTGAAAGAATCTTTTACACACACACACTTTGAGTCTAGCTTAGATCATTTATTCAAAGACTTGGATTTGAGTTGCATTGAATTTTTTGAAGGTTCTTTGGTTTTAATACTAGGAATTCTTTGAGGAAAATGATATGTATAACTATTGGGACTATTTTGTAGCATAGTATGATGATATGGAAGGCCCCACCATGTGGTTCATCTTGACCAAGTGCAAACAGCAGAGAGCAGAAAGCTAAACAAAGACTGAGGGTAACTAGTCTACCAACTCGCGAATCTGGGACATAACAAGATATTGAACCATGAGACCAGAGAGAAGACTGAGCAATCACCTGGAGAACTGGCGGAAGACCTAACCCAACGGAATAGGAAATTCATTCATGCATGCATACATGTAACATATTTTGCATTTTTTTTTGTGTTTGTTTTGTTTTGTATTCACAGGTTTCAAAAATGAAAAAGAGAATGAATCTCAGTTTTGGAATGAATCCGGGAATGAATCTCAGTTTTGGAATGAATCCGGGAATGAATCCCAGTTTTGGAATGAATCCGGGAATAAATCTCAGTTTTGGAAGGAATCCGGGAATGAATCTCAGTTTTGGAATGAATCCAGGGAATGAATCCCAGGGTCGAGGCCCACGTCGTCAGAATTTGGAATGAATCCAGGGAATGAATCCCAGGGCCGAGGCTCACGTCGTCAGAATTTGGAATGAATCCCGGGGGCGAGGCCCACGTCGTCAGAATTTGGAATGAATCCAGGGAATGAATCCCAGGGCCGAGGCCCACGTCATCAAAATTTGGAATGAATCCAGGGCCGAGGCCCACATCGTCAGAATTTCAGAATTTGGAATGAATCCAGGGATTGAATCCCAGGGCCGAGGCCCACATCGTCAGAATTTGGAATGAATCCCAGGGCTGAGGCCCACGTCGTCAGAATTTGGAATGAATCTCAGGGCCGAGGCCCACGTCGTCAGAATTTGGAATGAATCCCAGGGCCGAGGCCCACGTCATCAAAATTTGGAATGAATCCAGGGAATGAATCCCAGGGCTGAGGCCCACGTCGTCATAATTTGGAATGAATCCCAGGGCCGAGGCCACGTCGTCAGAATTTGGAATGAATCCCAGGGCGAGGCCCGCGTCGTCAGATTTTGGAATGAATCCCAGGGTCGAGGCCCACATCAGCATCAGTCTGGGGGCGATGACCATATTAGCATCAGTATTAATCTTTCCGGGTATGGCACTCTGGGGGCGAGGCCCACATCATTATCGGTATCAGCGTTGCCGGGTATGGCACTCTGGGGGCGAGGCCCACATCGTTATCAGAATCAGTTTTTCCGGGTATGGCACTCTGGGGGCAAAGCCCACACCTTTATCATAATCAATCTTGCCGGGAATGGCACTCCGAGAATGGAGCAAGGTTCGGGAATGAACAAGCCGAGAATGGCACTCCGAGAATGGAGCATAGTTCGGGAATGAAAAAGTCGGGAATGGCACTCCGAGAATGGAGTAGAGTTCGAGAATGAACAAGCCAGTAATGGCACTCCAAGAATGGAGCACAGTTCGGGAATGAACTAGCTGGGAATGGCACTCCGAGAATGGAGCAGAGTTCGAGAATGAATAAGCCGAGAATGACACTCTGAGAATGGAGCAGAGTTCGAGAATGAACAAACTGAGAATGACACTTTAAGAATGGAAGATCAACATCAGCATCAGTTCGGCCGGGTATGGCACTCTGGCGGCGAGGCCCACATCATTATCATTATCAGTCTTGCTGGGTATGGCACTCTGGGAGCGAGGCCCACATCAGACATCAGATCAGTTTTGCCAGGTATGGCACTCCGGGTATGGAGATATTTCGGCGACACCTTGGGTATGAAATTTAGCTTGCCAGGTACGGCACTCCGGGTATGGAGATATTTCGGCGACACCTTGGGTATGAGGTTTAGCTTGCCAGGTACGGCACTCCGGGTATGGAGACATCAGATCAGTTTGCCAGGTATGGCACTCCTGTTGGAGTTCTACGGTCCCAATGATCAAATCAAAAGCAGATAAACATGTGTGAATAACAATGATGAAGTTGCGGAATACTTACATCGATCGGTTGAGCGACGCGGTAGGCAACAAAAATCAACTTTTCTGCCTCCATGGACTGCTCGGCAGTTCTGTTGGACAATTATGACCCATAGCGTCACTATTTGTACAGATCATGGTGTTGTTGTACAAATTAACTATGTGACAAAGAAATTGCACTCTTATCATTTGTGATTAGATCACCTTAGATGTATAAATGATGAGAGGTCTATATGATTAGTTCCTGGATTGAGATGATATGAGACAGTATCAGTCCTCGAATGATTAATCATTAAATATCCCTAGTCAGAGAATTATCGAGATAGGACATCGGTAATGCGTAAAAGACTAGTATCGCACTTGTGCACGTTGTGAGGGCACAACGACATAGTTCTCATATATTTAAGTATTAGATACTTATCCAAGTGCGGTATGAGGTTGTGTTTCACTAATGGTACGGGAAACAGCTTCGCTCTGGATAGACCCCCTCGGAATCCCATTGGTAGTATGAATATGTGTCTATGGGAGTCCGACATCAGGGTAGGTGTATTTGGTCTTAACCTGAGACTTGCACCGCTAATACTTATGACAATCAATATACTTTGGTTGCGGTCGTCCAGGGCTTTAACCGGTTCTGTGTACGCCAATGCTGGGTATATTGAGAATCGTAGAGTATTGGGTGTGATGTCAAGACAGAAGTATCACTCCAGTCATAGTGGAGATGATGTCAAGCAGGATACGGTATTAGTGCTCTTAAGTGCTGCGCGGCCATCGGGATATTATGACTAGGACATGTATATCCAATTATAGAGACTAGCTACCAGACATCTGACATGTGCTTCGTATGGGGCAGACACAACTCCAGCCCCAGACCTAGCACGTGACCATCTGATACTGGAACGACATACACGATACGAAGTATACTACGCCTGATATAGATCCTTTATTCCTGTAAGGATATTTCCGGAGAATTGGGTAGGCATGGCGCTTTGCTAGAAGCCAACCTTGTCTTGTAAATCGGTAAAACGTAGTACATGGTACTTACGTGTTCGGATAGTCCGATAACCGTATTTACTGCCAACATATCCGGGGATCTCATGGGTCGCTTCCCAATGATTCACCAATGATGTATGACTCGCACTTTAATTAATCTGGGATTAATTCAATGAAAGAGAAAGTTAATCTTGGGTTAATTACGGAGATATTTTATCTGGGATAAAATATCGTCTAAATAGAGAAAACAATTAATTTGGAATTAATCGGGTAAATTAATATATTCGATATATTAATCGAAATTGGATTTCGATGCGGAATTGAAATTGGATTTTAATTCGGGCGAATGAATTAATTTAGAATTAATTCGTTAGCGACGTGAATAGTGAATTCGCTAGGCATAATCATTTAATTACGACGCAACGAAAAATTCGCTAATTATGAATTAGCGAACTCGAGCACGAGAGTGATTGCGAGCGCATTCGCATTTCGAATTCGAGTGCGGCACGCAAGTCACATCAAGCGTCAAATCATTCATCACATCAAGCGTCAAATCAAACTTCACTTTGAGTGATGTGACATTTGATTGATTGATGTGATTGATTGAATGAAAAGAAACTTGTCACTTTGAGTGATAGGAGTTGTTGAAATAGTGCAAGTGGTTGGAAATGTATTTACCATTTAATTATTTGATAATTTATTTGGTAAATCTTTAATATATTTATGGAAAATATATAAAGGATATTGGATATTGTTTTACCAACTAACAAACACATTTCATATTCATCTCTTTCTCTCTAATTCACGCCCAAAATGGGGCTGTGAAAGCTCACTGGTTCAGCTCAAAATATCGAGCAGTGGGAAGCCTTTTGGAGCCATTTTTGTGGCAAATTTGGCAAGAACTAGCACTCCGAGAGTTATACGAATGTGTTAGGGAAACCCACCCACAAGACGGGAATCAACAACGAAGATTCGAAGCTCAAACATTATTTTCATGCTTGTTATGATCTTGGGACCTAATTTAGAAACCAATAATGGCATCAAGAGCCTAGGTTCAAGCATGAAATTTTTAGGGCTTAAAATTGGGTAAACTTGTTTTGAGCATGATTTGAATGAATTGGATGTTTGAGTATGCTTATAACATGTTTAATTGAAGATTGATTGGATCAATTTGTTGAAAATTAGTTTGGAACAATTTTCCCCAAAATTTATACCTTGGCCGAAAGTTTAGGGTTTTTGGATAATCTTGGATTTTTTCATTTTGATTCATTGGATGAGTTGGAATGAAGTTTGATAATGTTAATTTGAAATTAATTGGATTGAATTTTGAATTGAACAAAAATCCCCAAATACCTTATACTTGGCCGAATGTAGTAATACCCTAATGTCTTGGAATTTTTATTTTTTGATTCATTGGATGAGTTAGAAACAATTCGGGATGAGGATTTAATATCAATTGTGAAATTAATTGGATTGAATTCGAATTGGATAAAAAGTATCTCCTTGGCCGAGACACTTTAAGCATGTAAATGGGTTTGATTTTCGATAAAATGTGTTGGACATGTTTTGTTGATAATGAGCATGATTAATTGGATTAATTTGATGTTTTGGAAATATTGATTTGGGTGATTAATCATGATATACACTTTAGGTAATTAAATTGGAAATTTGGAATTTGGTAATTTAAATATTTGGGCCTTAAAATTGGATTTGGGCTTTTAAAGTTGTAAATGGGCTTATTGGGCTTTGTTGTACAAAGTTGGGTTTAGGCAAATTGGATTGGATCCAATTGGACCCAAACCGTTTCCATAAAGCCCAAATGCGACTTAATGAACCTTTAAAGTTTAATTGGGCCTAATGGGCCGAAATTGATTTCTAAGCTTATGGGGTTACTCCTTGATTGGGCTTTGGTTGCCGAAGCCCATGCCTTAAAGAAATTAATTAAAGCCCATTGGACTTGAATTGAATTGACGTTGGACGTTAATCGGGCTTTGAGACCCGTAGCGATTAATTTGGAATTTAAGTCATAAAAGGTTTATAAATAAAGTGTGATATTTAATTTGGAATTAAATAATGAATTAGTATTAAATACATATTAAATTGGATTTAATGTTGTAGTTTAATTTAATTCGAGAATTCGTACTTTGAGTACTTATTCGAAAAATGATTTTGACTCGCGCAAAATCAAATCGTTGTTTGAACATTGGATGATCACTAATTATCAGATTAATTAATTTGATTAGATTGATTGATAACATGCTTGTGTGAATACATGGTTGTGATGAATGAATAATGTATATCGGATGGATATTAGTCGGGTGGGGGTAATTTTGGAAATTGTTGTAATAAATTTGATTTATTAAATTGGACCTGCGTGTCCAGCCTTATCACCTCTATTCTCTTTGTATTCTCTTCTCACATATTCCCCTCAATGTAAATGAGGTTTCTTTAGAAGTGTAGTGTAACATGTAGAAGTAATACAAGTGCTAGCTTGAGAGAGAAAGTGAGAGATTTGATCTAGGATCAATGTGTTAAGTATCCATCCGCATATCATTATTATTTATTTTCATACGCGCTTTATTATGTGTTTAGAATGCATGTTTAAGGGTGTATGATGATGAGACCTTAACAAAGATAATAAATTAGTAGCCGATTTGCACGCGAAAAACCCTCAATTAATATCAAGCGTTTTTCCTTCCATTGAGTGATTATTACTCAAGATCCGAGACTGGCATTGGGTTGTTGGCCAAAGTCAAGCCCTTTGTCCGTCGAAGATGTGTTTGAATCACGAGAGCTTTGTTCCATATCGGTGTCTTGTCCAAGTTTTGGTTTGTTGGCCAAAGTCAAGACCACTTCTTGTCACTCGACATTGATTACGAAGCTTTCCATGGTCAATGGGTCGCGCTTGACTGGGATCACTAGGTTTGTTGTGCCAAAGCCAAGGCTTAGTTGATTCAGAGGAAAAAGGTTAGGGTATATATTCGATATATAGGCATATATGGGATATATGTTTCGGACTTGGATGTCCACATACTGGATCTAGGAATTGGATTGGATCCAATTGATCTTAGAGATCTACCTAGTTAATTATCATACAATTTGTTGGCCAAAGTCAAGATTGTGTGACATTTAACGGGATCCTAGCCCACTAGGAAACACGGTTTCCCGAGTACTCGACAGAGGGTTAGAGGCTCGCCGAAAAATAATGGGAGGCAAGAATTGAATTTGCAATATTCGTTCAATTACTCGCCATACGCGCTCAAACAAATATCACACGTCAAATAAATAAAATTATTAGTTGGACTAATATTTAAAGTTGTTTTGATTAATATAGTTGGACTATATTCAAACAAAATTCATTAATAGTTGATTTTATCATTGGATTATAGTAATCAATATAATTGAATTAAAAATTATAGTTGATTAAATAGTTGGACTATTGTAATCATTATAATAAATAGTACCTGAAATAGATTGATTAAATAGTTGGACTATTGAAATCAAGAAAAAATTGAAAAGTTGGACATTTAAAATATAATCTGGGATTAAAATGTTTTAAATGATTTAATTTTCAAATTGGGAATAATTTCAGGATGGTCCTGGAAATAAATAATAAGTTACTTTATTTGATAAAATAACCTATTATGCCTAAGCCAAGAATTAAGCAAATAGTAGAGCATAATCTTTGGAAATTTATGTGATGATAACTTAAAGTGCTTAATTCGATATACTTGTCATAAATCTATGTTTAGATTTAAGAAGTATTAAAATTGCAATAAATAACACTTGGAGGGTTAAAGACTATTCTCGAGGAGATAAAATCAAACTTTGCAATTAGGCTAGTAGCGCAAGGCGCTCCTTACTTCAATATTTTAGTAACCCAAGGCTTGGCCAAAGGCTTCTGAAATGTTGAAAAAGGGTAAAGGCAAAGTCATTATGATCTTCTGGGAAGATAAAGGACATGTCCCAAAGTGATTGTCGTTTGGACATGGCAGACACGAAGGAATTAAAGAAAGGGCAAGGCTCTGACTTTAAATATGTTTGTCAGAAATATGTTCACTACTGGTATTGAAATTAGATTATAATACTTAGTGTGGTATATAAATATATGTATTGATGTTCAGAATCTACTTTGAGCAGGATACTGACTTCAAGCTAAGATTAATCTGCGAATCGGAAACGGGACGAAAGTCGCTGTTTCGATCGTAGATACCTAAGTTTAAGAACTACCCTTCGGGTATGTACTTAAGTTAGGGAACTGTTATAATGTAACTAGTTTGACTAGAAATATTATCTCTATATCAGTGTTTAATCCATTGCGGATAAACCTTTATATTCTAGAACACTAAAGTGTTTCATTATATAAAGATGATATTGAGATAAACACATTAGATGTGAATAACAGTATTTATATTTTGAATATAAATAAATCTCAAACATATAATATGACAAACATATAGCTCAAACTGATTTGATCAGAAGAGACTTATATGTGGCATTGTTGTCAGAGACATAATTAAACAAGACTCGTATATCCACACTTTTGAAGAGTGGGTACTAGGACTGATTTGACTATTCAAATAAAGTCTATGAATCTAGTTTATTAGGTAAAGTAACTAAAACACTATTTACTTGTTAATAGTGAAAATGCCACCGATCTGTTAGCCATATTCATGGTGAAGTAAGAGGGGCCCATATCTAACGAGGCTAGATGTGGATATTAATATTTCGTGACCTATGCGGATCTGGCATCGCATTATGGTTATGTGTTTATTTATGAAACACAAATCAGAAACTTTTAAGTTTCGACACGAAATAGACAAACAGATAGGCTAAAGTATTAAACTGTCACGGTAAGACCGTAATGAAAATACTTAAGCAATAAGTTTCTCGTATACTTGAAAGAGTAAAGTATTCTTTCAATGAGGACTCTTCCCGGAACACGTCAAAGTGACTGTGTGTCCGAACCACGATAAACCGAATTATGTTAGACATGATTAAGGATAATCATGAGTCGCTCTGAGCTACCATTTCCTTCAACAGATAAGCTTTAAACAGTGCAAGAACTTATTTAGAATAAGGTTCCATTAAAATCTGTTTGACAGATATCATATTAGATATGAACGGGAAAGAAACTGGGTTTCACATTCCTGAGAATTTGGGTATGCTTGGCATATGTTCAGATGATACCAAACTAAAACCCAAATTGGATAAGTGCCAATTGTAGGTTATCCTAGGGATACCATAAGTATTGTACTTATACAACTCACTAGAGAACAATTAGATTGTTGCTCACCATGTGGTTTTCCTGAGAGGAATACCGATATGCAGTGGTAAGTGGGAGGATAGTAAAACTCGATGAAAATTAGAGTAATACTGTTCAAGGCACCGAATCCTAATAGAGCATAAATAGTTCATCACGGATGAAACTATTACCATTAATCTTTGTATACACAAGAACCGCGTATGTCGGAGAGAGTCAGAAAACAACCTGGGGTATGTGTTTCTGATCTCACCTCATAAAGATGTCTATCTTATAGAAACATACCAACTGACTACGTATGAGGAAGTGATACAAGGTATCGACTCCCTAATTATGACAAAGTGTCATAAGTCCGAAATGGATTCCATGTATATCAACAAGTTTGGACACTAGTTGATGTACCGCAAGGCATTGTGCCTATTGGTACTGTATAAGTCTTCAAGGAAGACGTACATGGATGGCAACATACCAACGTACTAAGCTAGGCTTGTAGCGGAAAGGTATCGTTATCAACATTGTGTTGATTTCGATTCAACCTTTTACCTGTTGCCATGGTAAATCCATTTGGATAATGCTTGCTGAAGCTGCACGTTTCATTTATGAAATATGTCAGTTAAAGATCAAAATCGCTTTCCTTAAACAGAAACCTTTTGAAGGATGTTTATAACATCCTGACAATTTTGTCGTACTAAAACCAGCAAATAAGGTTTGCAGGTTATTCGATCCATGTTTGGATTGAAGCAACATTAGGTTCTTGGAATTATCGTTTTGATGTAATCATAATGGTGTATGATTTAATTCAAAATGAAATGATTCTTGTGTATATAAGAGGGTTAGTGGGAGCACACTGACAATGAATGTCCTGTATAAAATAATGATAATATATGTCATTTCTTGGAAATGATATTCCCATAAAACAATCGGCGAAGGCTTGGCTTTCGAGAAAATTCTCTGAAGAATTCTTGGAAGAAACAACCTTTAATCTAGGAATAAAGATCTTCTAGGAAAGATTTAAAGTTGTTGAAACTCTCCGAGAAATCGTACATTGAAAAATGTACGTGACTTGGTGTCTCATACGCTTTGAGCATATGGATTCACAAATAGGCCAATCCGAGTGATAGTCACTGGATTGATGTTAAGAACATTCGTTAGTATCTTAAAGAACTAAGGATGATGTCTTAGTCTATGGAAATGGAGAACTTGAAGTGACTGGAATCACTGTAGCAAGTTTCCTAAACCGATAAGACGACTAAAATTCACAAACGGTACTATACAGTTTGAATAACGGAACAGTGAGCTGGAAATCTTCCAAGGAAGATACTGTTACCGAATAAACAACAAATGCGGGTTATTGCTGCAGCTGAAGCGGCAATAGAAGTCATTTGGGTCGATAACAAATCTAATTAGATTAGAAATAATTATGTTAGCAGCTAAGCTAGGCTCGAGCACAGGCTAAAGAATTAATGGTCTCATCAACGATCCAGATACATACTTCGATATTCATCTGATTCGTTCGGATCATACATCGTGGCGATGTGATGATCGTATAAATCGCGTCAGACGATAATCATGGAAATCCACTGACGAAAACCTTTTCTCAGAAATTTGAGCGAACCGTACATATTTCGGGTGTTAAACACTTGAGTGATTGGCTATAGGCCAAGTGGGAGATTGTTGGACAATTATGACCCATAGCGTCACTATTTGTACAGATCATGGTGTTGTTGTACAAATTAACTATGTGACAAGGAAATTGCACTCTTATCATTTGTGATTAGATCACCTTAGATGTATAAATGATGAGAGGTCCATATGATTAGTTCCTGGATTGAGATGATATGAGACAGTATCAGTCCTCGAAGGATTAATCATTAAATATCCCTAGTCAAAGTATTATCGAGATAGGACATCGGTAATGCGTAAAAGACTAGTATCGCACTTGTACGCGTTGTGAGGGCACAACGGCATAGTTCTCATATATTTAATTATTGGATACTTATGCAAGTGCGGTAGGAGGTTGTGTTTCACAATTGGTACATGAAACAGCTTCCCTCTGGATAGACCCCATCAGAATCCCATTGGTAGTATGACTATGTGTCTATGGGAGTCCGACATCAGGGTAGGTGTATTTGGTCTTAACCTGAGACTTGCACCGCTAATACTTGCGACAATCAATATAATTTGGTTGCGGTCGTCCAGGGCTTTAACCGGTTCTGTGTACGCCAATGCTGGGTATATTGAGAATCGTAGAGTATTGGGTGTGATGTCAAGACGGAAGTATCACTCCAGTCATAGTGGAGATGATGTCACGCAGGATACGGTATTAGTGCTCTTAAGTGCGGCGCGGCCATCGGGATATTATGACTAGGACATGTATATCCGATTATAGAGACTAGCTACCAGACATCCGACATGTGCTTCGTACGGGGCAGACACAACTTCAGCCCCAGGCCTAGCACGTGACCATCCGATACTGGACCAACATACACGATACGAAGTATACTACGCCTGATATAGATCCTTTATTCCTGTAAGGATATTTCCGGAGAATTGGGTAGGCATGGCGCTTTGCTAGAAACCAACCTTGTCTTTTAAATCGGTAAAATGTAGTACATGGTACTTACGTGTTCGGATAGTCCGATAACCGTATTTACTGCCAACATATCCGGGGATCTCATGGGTCGCTTCCCAATGATTCACCAATGATGTATGACTCGCACTTTAATTAATCTGGGAATAATTCAATGAAAGAGAAAGTTAATCTGGGGTTAATTACGGAGATATTTTATCTGGGATAAAATATCGTCTAAAGAGAGAAAACGATTAATTTGGAATTAATCGGGTAAATTAATATATTTGATATATTAATCGAAATTGGATTTCGTCGCGGAATTGAAATTGGATTTTAATTCGGGCGAATGAATTAATTTAGAATTAATTCATTAGCGATGTGAATAGTGAATTCGCTAGGCGTAATCATTTAATTACGATGCAACGGAAAATTCGTTTGAGTGATTGATGTGATTGATTGAATGAAAAGCAACTTGTCACTTTGAGTGATAGGAGTTGTTGAAATAGTGCAAGTGGTTGGAAAAGCATTTACCATTTAATTATTTGATAATTTATTTGGTAAATCTTTAATATATTTTATGGAAAATATATAAAGGATATTGGATATTGTTTTACCAACTAACAAACACATTTCATTTTCATCTCTTTCTCTCTAATTCACGCCCAAAATGGGGCTGTGAAAGCTCACTGGTTCAGCTCAAAATGTCGAGCAATGGGAAGCCTTTTAGAGCCATTTTTGTGGCAAATTTGGCAAGAGCGAGCACTCCGAGAGTTATACGAAGGTGTTAGGGAAACCCACCCACGAGCCGGGAATCAAACAACGAAGATTCGAAGCTCAAAATGTTGAACCAAAACTGAAAATAGAAGGCAGTGGACTGCTGCAGTTTGGCACCCCTTGGAGGTGGAAATTTCATTTTGTTCTTCATCAAACGATTCCCGCTCATTGGTGGACTTCCCTTTCACCTTCGTATGACTTCGTAGTGTGCTAGCACTACCGATTTTGCCACAAAATCGTGACTCTTGCTTCCCATTTCTTCCTTGGTTCACGGCAGTGGACTCCCAAAACAGAGGAGAAATTTTGCCCCAACGGCGTGAGAAAGAGAGATGAGAGAAAGAGAGAATTGTGTGGTTTGATTCCAATTTGTGTATCTAATACACACATTTGAATTTCAAATTAATTTCATGTGCATTTGGCTTTCAAAAGGTCAAGCAATAATGGCACCAACCACTTCCATCAACTCACATCAATCCATCAATCATGAATAGTGAATTGCTTCAATCACTCAAAGTGAAAGACATCCATCACTTGATTGATGAATGATGTGACGCTAGTTGCGACTAGCGATTTGATGCTTGATTTGACTTGCGTGCCGCATTCGAATTCAAAATACGAATGCGCTCGCAAATAATCTCGGGCTCGGGTTCGCTAATTCCAAATTAACGAATTTTCTGTTGCGACGTAATTAAATCTAATTTAATTAAATAATCATGCCTAGCATAATTACTATTCACGTCGCTAACGAATTAATTCTAAATTAATTCATTCGCCCGAATTAAAATCTAATTTTAATTCCGCGTCGAAATCCAATTTCGTTTAATATATCGAATATATTAATTTATCGATTAGTTCCAAATTAATCGTTATATCTCTTTAATTGATATTTTATCCCAGATAAAATATCTCTGTAATTAATCCCAGATTAATTTTCTCTCTCTTCTAATTAATCCAGATTAATTTAGAGTGTGAGTCATACGTCATCGGTGAATCTTTGGGAAGCGACCCATGAGATCCCCGGATATATTGGCAGTAAATTCGGTCGTCAGACTATCCGAATACGTAAGTATCAAGTACTATGTTTATACCGATTTACAAGACAAGGTTGACTTCTAGCAAAGCTCCGTACCTACCCAATTCTACGGAAATATCCGTACAGGAATAAAGGATCTATATCAGGCGTAGTATACATAGTATTGCGTATGTCGATCCAGTATCGGATGATCACGTGCTAGGCCTGAGGCTGGAATTGTGTCTGCCCCGTACGAAGCACATGTCGGATGTCTAGTGACTAGTCTCTATAATCGGATAAACCTGACCTTGTCATTTTATCCCGATAGCTGCAGCATTTAAGAGAACCAGTCTCGTATCCTACGTGACCATCATCTCCACTATGACTGGAGTGATACTTACGTCTTGACATCACACTCAACACACTACGATTCTCAATATACCCAGCATTGGCGTACACAGAACCTGTTAAAGCCTTGGACGACAGCAACCAAAGTATATTGATTGTCACAAGTATTAGCGGTGCAAGTCTCAAGTTAAGACCAAATACATCTACCCTGATTTCGGACTTCCATAGACACATAGTCATACTACCAATGGAATTTCGAGGGGGTCTATCCAGAGCGAAGCTGTTTCCCGTACCATCGGTAAACCACAACCTCCTATTACACTTGCATGAGTATCCTATACCCAAATATATGAGAACTATGTCGTTGTGCCCTCACAACGCGCACAAGTGTAATACTAGTCTTTTACGTATTTATCGATGTCCAATCTCGATAATACTCTGACTAGGGATATTTAATGATTTATCCTTTGTGGACTGATACTGTCTCATATCATTCTCCGTCCAGGAATAAATCATAGAGACCTCATATCATTTATACATCTAGGTGATCTAATCACAAATGATAAGAGTGCAATCTCCTTTGTCACATAGTTAATTTGTACAACAACACCATGATCTATACAAATAGTGACGCTGTGGGTCATAATTTTCCAACAATCTCCCACTTGGCCTATAGCCAGTCACTCGAGTGTCTGACACCCGAACTATGTATGGTTGGCTCAAACTGCTGAGAAATGCTTTCGTCAGCGGATTTATATGATTATCATCTGATGCGATTTATTCGATCATCACATCGCCACGATGTATGATCCGAACGAATCAGATGAATATCGAAGTATATATATGGATCGTTGATGAGACCATTAATTCTTTAGCATGTGCTCAAGCCTAGCTCAGGTGCTAACAGAATTATATCTAATCTAATTAGATTTTTTATCGACCCAGAAGGCATCCATTGCTGCCTCAGCTGCAGCAATAACCCCCATTTGTTGTTTATACGATAACAGTATCTTGCTTGGAAGATTTCCAGCTCGCGGTTCCGTTATTCAAACTGTATAGTACCTTTTGTGACTTATAGTCATTTTTATCGTTTGGAAACTTGCTATAGTGATCCCAGTCACTTCAAGTTCTCCATCTCCATAGTATAAGAATGTATCCTTAGTTCTCTAAGAAACTAACGGATTTTCTTAACTTCAATCCAGTGACTATCACTTGGATTGGCCCGATTGTGAATCCATATGCTCAAAGCGTATGAGACACCAGGTCGCGTACATTTTTCAATGTACGAGTTCTCGGAGAGTTTTCACGAAAGCCAAGCTTTCACCGATTGTTTTTATGGGAATATCATTTCCAAGAAATGACTTATTATCATTATATTATAGGACAACCACTATCAGTGTGCTCCCACTAACCCTCTTATATACACAAGAATCATTTCGTTTTGAATTAAATCATAAACTATTATGATTACATCAAAATGAGAATTCTAAGAACCTATGTTTGCTTCAATCCAAACATGGATTGAATAACCACAAACCTTGTTTGCTAGTTATTGTACGACAAAACCATCAAGATGTTGTAAACATCCTCCAAAAGGTTTCCTTTTCAGGAAAGCGATTTTCCCGTTCAGCTGACATATTTCATAAATGAAATACGCAGCTTAGCAAGCATTATCCAAATGGATTTACCATGGCAACATGTAAAAGGTTGAATCATAATCAACATAATGTTGATAACGATACCTTTCCGCTAAAAGCCTAGCTTTATACGTTGGTATGTTGCCATCCATGTATGTCTTCCTTGAAGACTTATAGTACCAATAGGCACAATGCCTTGCGGTACATCAACTAGTGTCCAAACATAATTGATTTACTTGGAATCCATTTCGGATTCATGACACTTTGTCATAATAGGGAGTCGATACCTTGTATCACTTCCTCATACGCAGTCAGTTAGTATACCTTAAAAGATTAACATTTTTTTGAGGTGAGATCAGAAACCCATACCCCAGGTTGTTTTCTGACTCTCTCCGACTTACGCGGTTCTTGTGTATTTGAAGATTAATGGTAATAGTTACATCCTTGATGAACTATTTATGTTCCATTAAGGAATGGGTGCCTTGAATAGTATCACTTTGATTTTCATCGAATTTTACTATCCTCCCACGGTATTCCTCTTAGGAAAACCGCATGGCGAGCACCAATTACATTATTCTCTTGTGAGATGTATAAGCATTATGCTTATGGTTTCCCTAAGATAACCTACAATTGGCACTTATCCAATTTGGGTTTTAGTTTGGTATCATCCAAACATATGCCTAGCATTCCCAAATTATCAGGAATGTGAAACCCGGTTTCTTTCCTGTTCATATCTAATATGAAATCTGTCAAACAGATTATTATGGAACCTTATTCCAAATAATTTATGCACTGTTTAAAGCTTATCCGTTGAAGGAAATGGTAGCTCAGAGCGACTCATGATTAACCTTATCATGTCCAACAAGATTCGGTTACTCTGGTTCGGACACACTGTCAGACTGACGTGTTCCGGGAGGAGTCCTCATTTGAAAGAATACTTTACTCTTTCAAGTATATTAGAAACTTATTGCTTAAGTATTTTCCATTACGGTCTTACCGTGACGGTATAATAATATAGCCGATCTGTTTGTCTATTTCGTGCCGAAACTTTAAAAGTTTCTGATTTGTGTTTCAATAGAAACACATAACCATAACGCGATGCCACATCCGTAAAGGTCACGAAATATTCATATCCACCTCTAGCCTAGCTAGATATGGGCCTACTTACTTCACTATGACTTAGGGCTAACAGATCGGTGGCAATTACATTTTTACCAAGTAAATGTGTTTTAGGCACTTTGCCCAATAAACTAGATTCGTAGACTTTATTTGATTGGGATCAAATCAGTTCCGAGTACCCACTCTTCAAAAGTGTGGATATACGATTCTTGTTTAATTATGTCCCCGACAACAATGCCACTTTGTTTTCTTCTGATCAAATCAGTTTGAGCTATTTGTTTGTCATGTTTGAGATTTGTTTATATTCAAAATATAATTTTGTTATTCACATCTAATGGTGTTTATCTCAATATCATCCTTATATAATAAAACACTTTAGTGTTCTAAGAATATAAAGGTCAATCCGCAACGGATTAAACACTGATATGGAGATAATGTATCTAGTCAAACTAGTTACATTATAACAGTTCCTAATTTAGGTACACACCCGAGGGTAGTTCCTAAACTTAGGTATCTACGGTTAAAACAGCGACTTTCGTCCCGCTTCCAATTCGCAGATAAATCTCGATTGAAGTCAGTATCATGTTCAAAACAGATTCTGAACATCAATATATATTTATATCACACTAAGTATTTAAAATCCAATTTTAATATTAGTAGTGAACATAATTATGACAAACATATTTGAAGTCAGAGCCTTGTTCGTCTTCAATTCCTTCATGTCTGCTTTGTCCAAATGGCAGTCACGCTTTCGCGATCCCCGTTTGCCATATTTAAGCAGACATTTTGGGATATGTCATTTATCTTCCCAGAAGATTATAATGATTTTGCCTTTGCCCTTTTGATATTCCAGAAGCCTTTAGCCAAGCCTCGGGTTTCTAGAATATCGAAGTAAGGTGCGCTTTGCGCTACTTGTCTTATTGCAAAGTTTGACTTTATCTCCTTGAGAATAGTCATTAACTCTCCAAGAGTTATTTTTACAATTTAGTACTTCTAAAATCTAAGTATAGATTTATGAAGATCCTTCAATTTCATTATCATACTTTAAGGATCTAATCCTTAGTTCTGATTCAGAAATTAAGGAGTCTACTGCGACAAGCTTAATGGATTAAGCACTAAAGTTATCATCACATAAATCTTCCAAAGATTATGCTCTACTATTTGCTTAACTCCGGGCTTAGGCCTAATATGTTATTTTATCAAATAAAGTAACTTATTATTTTTCCAGGACCATCCTGAAACTTATTCCCAATTTGAAAATTAAACCATTTAAATACATTTTCCTTAGGATTATGTTTTTAATGTCAATCTTTCAATAACATCTTGATTATAATAGTCCAACTATTTAATCAACGATTTAGGTACTATTTATTATAATGATTACAATAGTCCAACTATTTAATCAATTATAATTTATTGATTAAAATCAATTATATTGATTACTATAATCCAATTATAAAATCAACTATAAATGAATAGTTTGAATATAGTCCAACTATTTATTAAAACAACAATTTAAATATTAGTCCAACTAACATTTAATATATATGACGAATGATATTTGTTTGAGCGCGTATGGCAAGTAATTAAACGAGTATTGTAAATTCAATTCTTGCCTCCCACTATTTTTCGGCGAGCCTCTAACCCTCTGTTGAGTACTCGGGAAACCGTGTTTCCTAGCGGGCTAGGATCCCGTTAAATATCACACAATCTTGACTTTGGCCAACAAATTGTATGATAATTAACTAGGAGATCTCTAAGATCAATTGGATCCAATCCAATTCTAGATCCAGTAGGGGGACATCCAAGTCCGAAACATATATCTTATATATGTCAATACATCCAATGTATTACCTAACCTTTTCCTCTGAATCAAACTAAGCCTTGGCTTTGGCACAACAAACTTAGTGATCCCAGTTAAGCGCGACCCATTGACCATGGAAAGCTTCGTAATCAATGTCGATGGACAAGAAGTGGTCTTGAATTTGGCCAACAAACCACAACTTGGACAAGACACTGATATGGAACAAAGCATTCGTGATTCAAACACATCATCGACGGACAAAGGCCTTGACTTTGGCCAACAAGCCAATGCCAGTCTCGGATCTTGAGTGAGAATCACTCAATGGAAGGAAAGACGCTTAATATTGTTTGAGGGTTTTTTCGTGTACAAATTGGCAACCAATTTATTATCTTTGTTAAGGTCTCATCATCATACACCCTTAAACATGCATTCTAAATACATAATAAACCGCGTATAAATAAAGTAATAATGATATGCGGATGGATACTTTACACATTGATCCTAGATCAAATCTCTCCCTTTCTCTCTCCCGCTAGCACAAATATTTCTCTACCCGTTACACTACACTTCTAAAGAAACCTCATCTACATTTAGGGGAATAGGTGAGAAGAGAGTACAAAGAGTATGGAGGTGATAAGGCTGGACACGCAGGTCCAATTAATAAATCCAATTTATTACAACAATTTCTAAAATTGCCCCCCCATCTAATATCCATCTGATATACATTATTCATGCATCGCAACCATGTATTCACACAAGCATGTTATCAATCAATCTAATCAAATTAATTATCTGATAATTAGTGATCATCTAATGTTCAAACAACGATTTGATTTTGCTCGAGTCAAACTCGTCTTGCGAATAAGTACGAATTCTCGAATTAAATTAAACTACAAAATTAAATCCAATTCAATTTGTATTTAATTCTAATTCACTATTTAATTCCAAATTAAATATCACACTTTATTAATAAATATTTTACGACTTAAATTCCAAATTTAATTGTTACGGGTCTCAAAGCCCGATTAACGTCCAACGTCAATTTAATTCAAGCCAATGGGCTTTTAATTAATTTCTTGAGGCGTGGACTTTTGGTCAACTCGGGTCAAACCGATAACCAAAGTCCAATCCGGGAGTTACCCCATAAGCCTAGAATTCAATCTTGGCCCATTAGGCCCAATTAAACTTTAAAAGTCCATTAAGTCTCATTTGGGCTTTATGGAAACGGTTTTGGGCCCAATTGGATCCAACCAATTTTGCCTATAACCCAACTTTGTACAACAAAGCCCAATACGCCCATTTACAACATTAAAGCCCAAATCCAATTTTAAGGCCAATTTAATTAAACACACAAATTCCAAATTTCATATTTAATTACCTAAAGTGTATTACACAATTAATTATGCACATTTTCATCATCACATGTCCAACACATTTTGATTAAAATCAAACCCATTTCATGTTATTCAAAGTCTCGGCCAAAGGGGATTATTTTGTCCAAATCAAATTCAATCTAATTAAATTCAATTCAACATTAAATCAATATCCCCAAATGATTTCCAACTCATCCAATGAATCAAAAAATAAAATCACCAAGACATTTAGAGCTCCAATACTTTCGGCCAAGCTAAGTATTTTGGGGGAAAATTGTTCCAAACCATTTTCTTGAAATTGATCAAATCAAATTTCAATTAAACATGTTATAAGCATACTCAAACATCCAATTAATTCAAATCATGCTCAAAAACATTTTACCCAAATTTTAAGCCCTAAATCTGTTTCATGCTTTTAACAACGCTCTGATACCATTGTTGGAGTTCTACGATCCCAAGGATCGAATCAAAAGCATATAAACATGTGTGAATAACAACGATGAAGTTACGGAATACATACATCGATCGGTTGAGCGACGCGGTAGGCAACAAAAATCAACTTTTCTGCCTCCGTGGACTGCTCGGAAGTTCACTGTCACAGCTCACTGGTTTCGGCCATTTGAGCTCCTTCGTCAAGCTCTAAGCTTCGTCAAACGATTCCCGGCTCATGGGTGGACTTCTCTATCACATTCGCATGACTTTGTAGTATGCTAGCACTCCCGATTTTGAGACAAAATCGCGACTCTTGCTTCCCATTTCTTCCTTGGTTCACGGCAGTGGACTGCCAAAACAGAGGAGAAATTTTGCCACAAGGGCGTGAGAGAGAGAGATGAGAGAAAGAGAGAATTGTGTGGTTTGATTCCAAATTTGTGTATCTAATACACATATTTGAATTTCAAATTCATTTCATGTGCATTTGGCTTTCAAAAAGTCAAGAAATAATGGCACAAACCACTTCCATCAACTCACATCAATCCATCAATCATGAATAGTGACTTACGTCAATCACTCAAAGTGAAAGACATCCATCACTTGATTGACGAATGATGTGACACTAGTTGCGACTAGCGATTTGACGCTTGATTTGACTTGCGTGCCGTATCGTATATTCAATTCGAAATGCAAATACGCTCGCAAATAATCTCGGGCTCGGGTTCGCTAATTCTAAATTAACGAATTTTTCGTTGTGACGTAATTAAATCTAATTTAATTAAATAATCATGCCTAGCATAATTACTATTCACGTCGCTAACGAATTAATTCTAAATTAATCGTTCTCTCTCTTTAACAAATACAAAAATCGAACTGCCTTCAAGTTTCTGCCTCCCTCCAAGCTCGGCAATGCAGTGAACTGCAGCTCCATTTTCGGCTTTGGGGTGGTCCTCCATTGATGCTCCAAGCTCCAAGCTTATCAAGGTGATTCCAAGCTCATGAAGACACTTCCCTATCACCTTTGTATAGACTCATGGAGTGTGCTAGCACAAAGATCTTGCAACAAGATCATTTCTTTCACCTCTTGAACTCACGGTTTTTGCTAAAAAAAACAGTG
>SKCR01054051.1:0-39694 GCA_019454045.1 Zanthoxylum bungeanum | reverse complement strand
AGTACAAATCCAAACATTACAAGATATTATTTCGGGGCCGATTCTCTATCCTCAGTAGATTCGACAGACTGTGGGAACACAGAAACTGGGCGACGCATACTGTTCCGGGCTCGCGGCCCGGTTTAGAGTACGGAGTAGCCCGCGGGGGACTAAACCAGAGAATAATGGAATCGACACCCGGTGTGAACCGGGATAAAGATTTAAGGCCGCACTCACCCCTCGCAAGGTAAGACCTCAAACTGTTGGGTTCGGAATGGTCCCTTACTTATGCAACTTGTAATGAAATGATTTGTGCAATAATTTAATCGAATCTACGCAACATATTTCCAAGAGTTTATAGGAATCAAAAACATAAACATAGAAATTCAAGTGCAAGAATTCATCCCTAGCTTTGCCTAGGAGATTAGTTCTCCATAAAAGAAATAAAGATAGCCTGGGATTGGAGCGACATTACAATTATTTTGAATTAATACTGATCCGTCGCACTGCTTCTTCAACGCCCAAGCTCTCGGCTTTCGCACAACTCTGCGTTCTCTCCTCTGCTCGGCGCTGCTTCTCTCTGAATTCTTTTTGCTGTTTATGCGTGAGGCAGCAGCCCCCTTTCACGCGTGGAGAGCTGGTTACTTGCTCTATTTTGCATGTCTTTAGATAATACAAGAAATATTAATACCTAATTTCTTATGGATCATGGGCCCACGTTTTGTTTGCTTTCTTGTTTTATTTGGTCAACGTTAGGCTTTGCTTTTTGTCAAAGTTATGGCCCACGTTTAGCTTCTTTTTCTCTTGTTCCACTTTTGCATTGCTTCTACGTTGGACCTTGGCTTTGATGGTCAAAATATGCGGCTGATAGGGGTGGGCATCGAATCGGATCGGATTTGACTATCGAACTCAATCGAATCGAATCGGATTTTATCCGATTTGATAACAAATCCAAATCCGATAAGGAATCCGATTTGATAACGCATTCGAAATCCGATAGAGAATCCGATTTAATAATAAATCCGATAGTATATTCGATTTGATAACAAATCCGATTTGATAACGGATCCGATTCGAAAAATTTATCTGAAAATTTGTAAATTCGTAACAATTTTATCGAATCGGATCAGATAACTTAAAATTCAAATCAATTTTATCAAATCGGATTCGTTATCAAATCGAATACATTGTCGGATTCATTATCAAATCGGATTCTCTATCGGATTCGCATCCGTTATCAAATCAGATTTATCCAATTCGTTAAGTATTCGAATCGGATCAAACAAATCCGATCCGATCCGATAGTTATTGGATCGGATCGGATCGAGTTTGATAAGGCTATCAAACCTTATCAGATCAAACAAACTAATACTAATCGTATCGGATTAGATTCAGATTCGATCCGATCCGAATCCGATAATGCCCACCCCTACAGCTGAACTCTTTCTCTTTCACTCGACAGCAAGCTTGTTTTTGTTGCCAACTTTGTAGTAACACGGCCCACACATGCCTTCTCTCTCCAAGGTCCATGCACATTTTCTCCTTTCTCTCCTTTGCATGCTTTCCTTTCTACATCCTACAAATAATAAAGAGAAGAATTACTAATATAAGCTTAAATAATAGATACTTTTTAAATTAACATGATAATGAAATTTATATAATAAAATATAAAATATATAACTAAATACTTAACAATAAATCTGAATAAGTGATGTTTCAAAGTACATTTTTATGAACTTATCATCGAGCTAGGGGGACGGCAAGATGTAACGACCCTAGACCCCAGATTCATAGCGGCTCCAGTTCAGTGGATTGGGGGACGGTGAGACGTAATACCTCCAGACCACCAGTTTAGACGTATAAGTGGATGGCGAGACGTAACGCCCTCATACATTCAGATTTACAGAGTTAGATTTTTCAGATATAGATTTTTCAGAAATGAATTTTCAGAAATGGATTTCAATAAACATAATTTTCAGAAAAGATAAATTTTATGAAAGAGTTTTCAGAAAAGAATTTCCAAAATGGTTTTGCAGAAAGAGTTGTGATTTCAAATAAGAAAGAGATTTCAGAAAAGATTATTTCCAATGAGGATTTTCGGTTTTTAAAACCATGAATCTTCAGAAAGATTCAGTTTTCATTTAAATTTTTTCACTCACTAGATCGTTCAAATGATCTAACCCTCCCACTCTCAGTTTCTTGTTTTGTAGGTATACCCGGAGGACGAGCTGGAGAGGATGGATACTGATGGTAGTCACCAAAGGGTACACGTCCACCAGATCGAGTCAAGTATAGTAGTCAAATTAAGATATGTATTGGATACATGTATAGTCGTGAGTGTGTGTGTAATAAGTCAAGATGTCTATGAACAAAGTTGTAAAAAGAGTATTATTAAGAGTACCATTTTGAGTTCTGAGTTGCATTTCATGTTTATGAATTGGGCAATGGTCCCTCTGCATGAATTTGTATTTTCAGATGAGTCTAGCAGTATTAATTATAGTCGGAAGTCAGAGGCTCAGTGGTATATGACAGCCTATTCCCTTGATATGCAGTAAACACACTTTATGCAAGCGCACGTACCGCACAAGTTGTATAAAAATATCGATCCCATGAGGACTTATTTCCCACATTGTTAATTATTAAAGATACTTATCTACAAGCATCTAATTGGGATTGGAAGTGATTGTTTTATGGTTTAAGATGGATTTAATTAAAACAAACAAATAAAAATATAATAAAATATAAAAGAAATTAATAAAAGGAAATCATCTAGGGTTGAGAATCCGCCCAAATATATTCTAAAGATGAATTAATTCTCCTTTACATGTGCAATATATCAGTTTGTTAACTTGGAACACAAAGATATGCAAAAGCCTATTTCGATGGTCGAATGCAAATATTCAAAGTGACTTAAATAACTATATTACTTTGTTAACTAAGAAACCTGAATTCATAAGGTCAAGTTCCAATTATGCTACACCCACCCTATAGGTATATTCCTATCATGGAGGGAAATCCATACGGTGAGATCGTGTATTATTGAATCTATGGTTAAACATAAAATTCCTTTGTTAAGTTCATTCTACGTTTACCAAATCAATCTTATTGGTGATCAATCAAAAAGAAGCATTAAGATCTAGATTAAATAAATAAATCAAAACATCACACATAATATAAAAAAGTCAATTTATAAGCTTATGAATATTGCGTTTCATCATTTCCCTATATGAAAAATAAAATGTTGGGATTAGGGGATCCACTTTTAATATTTCAAATCTAGAAATATCACTTTTATAATATATAAACTAACAGTATTACCCAATTAATTTCTCTTATGAATTAATTATGTCAAAACATATAAAAACCATCCATATAGGTGGTAACCAATTTTATCCAATAAAACCAACCATATAGGCAGTATTCCAAGAGTATCATACAAACCGGCCATATAGGCGGTGACATAGTTTATCAATAATTAATCCAGATTATTAGATTACAATTTATATATTATAACATAAGTGAGATTAACCTAGATTATCATATTAAAGGCTTCACCTTTACCCCAACGAAAATAAATTAGCTAAACATGATGTAAATAAAGTACACATAATTATATTACTAAAAATAATAAAAATACATTACAAACAAGATACAAACCTTAATCCCTTAAGAAGGAACCAAAGAGAGTATGAAAAATAAAATGAAATCAACTGCTATTTATAGGCAAAAATTCGGTCTTGGAATCGCGACATTGAAGGAGTTGCACGTCGGGACGCGCCAGTTGGTAGACATATGTTATGTAGTTTTTTTAGTGTCGCGTTGTCGAATGGTCTATGCGTCGCGATGCGCTGCATAGTAGATGACGCGTGTAAGAAGGGGAACTTTCGGAGCTTGATAGTGACGGCGTTGCGATGCTAATAGCTTAATGAGTAGCGACGTGATAGTGTAATACTCGGTTTCTTCATAGCTTTATGGCGCGTCACGATGTCAAGGTATCACGCGTCGCGACGCTCTTTGAAATTCCAGTTTTGCCCTTACTTAATCCATATTTTATTATTTTAGTCCCGACTCGATTCCATTCAGTCCCGATGTTATTTATATCTGTAAAATAAATAAAAACACATCAAAGCGTTCAAAAAACTCGAGATACTATATAAAATATTAAGTTAAATAGACTGTAAATATTGATATATTTTTCGCTCATCGCACCCTCAAACCTAACATTTTGCTAGTCCTCGAGCAAAACAAACAACATAAAACGAAATAAACAACTAAAACCAAATTAACCTAAGCCATTTTCGTAGGGATCACGATTGCATTTAGCTTGTGCAACAAGCCTTTAAACCCTTAGGTGTCCTTAGTGGACGAGTTATAGTCTCGTGAGGGTTTACAACGACAATATCCACAAACGTCAATCAAATGCACATGCAATCACACAAAACTAAAAAAAGAAACAAATATGGTAGATATATACATAACTTCCTCAAAGAATGTCTAATAATGAAGTTAAAGGAACTTTCAAAATGCATGCTACAACTAAAATCCATTCATTTGAACAAAGTATCTAAATCAGACTCTACGTGAGTGTGTGAATAGATCTGTAAATAGTTTTGATTCTAAATAACTTAACTAGGTGATTTTGTCTCAATTCTCAGTAGTTGATGGGTCAAACCAACCTGACTATATAGATAAATTGTTCTGTCTGCTGCTATAGACGCATGGTGTGGTATGAGAGACTTTATTTATTTATTATTAAAGCTTTACCGTTTTAAGCGAACAATCACTGCTTACTGAGGCAAGACGTCCGATTACTGAGTGAAAGCTTTATTATTTATCTAACTAACTCAAGTTGTACCGTTTGATGCGAATAATCACTGTTTACTAGGCTAGATGATCGATTACTAAGTAAAAGGTTGATCAGTTTTTTTTATCATCATCATACCGCACATCATAAATAAATGCAGACATAAACAGATATTCAGAAAAATTGTCATTCATCATCCACCGATTATTTTAACTAATCACTTTGTCAGTTCCTTATTATCAACTGCTATAGAACTATTTTCTAGTGCATATGAGTCTGACCTAGATATTATGATCAAAGTATAAGATAAAAGTGAAATTAGCATTTATCGTTTCCTAAAACTTCTTACTAAGACAAACAACTTCATTATTAGACACATTTAAAAAAAAAAAATCAAACAAACATGACATGCAAAAATTAAAACATGTAAAAAGAAAACAAGCATTAAACAAAACATGCAGGAAATAACAAGATAGAACATGTAATAAAGTGAACAACAACACCCAAATCTAAATCTAGCATGTACAAAATAAATATAAGGGAACAACACTACCTTGGCGAGTCATGCATGTGCCCCATTGTCATCATCGCTGGTGTCCTCCGGAGGATGTGGGAACACATGAATCTGCTCAGTGCTGAGATTGTGATGGATAACTAGTTGTTGGAGCAGATGCATCGTGGCTATGTTGTTCTATACCATGAAGTCAACATGAGATTTCACCCGTTCAAGGCGTTGTGACATGGAACGTTGCTAAGATGATCTCCTTGCGGGTTGAGGCTGATGTTTTGGCCGTGCAGGTGCTGATGAAGAACTGGTCGATGTTGTCATCTCTGCTCAAAGTTGTTGGACAATTCATGTTGTAAGCGCAGTTGTGGGCTGCATCATTTCTTCTATTTGGTCTATGGGCACTATTGTTGCTGCAAATAGATTGGCAATGAGGTTACAGAAGAGTAAGCCAACCTGTGCAAAGTGTGCTACACGAATAATATTGCTGGATATCAATCTACATACGTCAATAGTATGTCCCTCAAGCAAAGAATATAGCAGAACCATCCGATCTTTGGTCACATTTATGATGTGGGTACCGGGTAGAAGAGTGCGTGTCAAGAAATGAAACCATACTCGAGCATCTGGTTTCAAATATATAGAACTCATATTTAAATGTTCCCCATTACTGCTCATGTCCCATATGGCATTGGGATGCAAACTGTCTATGTCAGATTGTCTATGTCATGATGCTAGATGGTGGCTATATATTCGTCACTCTTTATATCGGGCAACCCATAATATATATTGATTTGGCCCGGTTGAAGAAAATTGGTTGTCCCCGAATCAAAACCTAATACGTCTGATACTCGTAAGCATTGGCGTAGAATTCTCTCACCACAGGAATACATGCAGGGGAAGGCTGCCTACAAAGCTTATGCTAGTGTCGGGCAGTGATAATGGCATCTATTTAGGGAAATTGACCCGGTTTGATATCAAATCCCCTCCCAATGATATGGAATTTTTGTCTCATCCACTTCTCATAACCCTTTCAGCAGCCGCTGACATGAATTTTTCGGTGTCATAGCTTGGCGTTGCAGCCGCCTTGGAATGGGCTCTTTTAGGTGCCATTGGGGATTTTTTTAAAAATTGGGCAAAGTTTCCCCTGTTTTTCATGTTTTACCAAATATCACCCTAAGCAAATGTAAGTAATTTATCTATTAATCACTACGCTCCCAATTACTTCTCAACAGTCACAATTTCCACCCAAAAAATACTAACAAAATCATAAAATAAATTGAAAGAGACGAAGAAGAAGAAGAAGACATGACGTGGCAAAATTCATGAATCTGGAGTAGTAGACACGAAATGGGATGATTTATGGAGTGGGTTAAGTGCTTGGTGAGGTGAATGAGTGGTTTTGAGAGATTAAGGAGAATTTTGTTGGAGGGGATGAGAGAAAAACGATGAGATTGTGAGGAGATATGAGGGAAAATATGTGGGTCGCTAGTTTTAAATCTAGAAAATCGGGGGTTCGTCGTGATGTAGTGAGTTGAGCGTCGCGATGCTAAGCCTTAAAAATTGGGGGTTCTCATGATTAGGTTAGAGAGTCACGACGTGACGGTATATGCATCGCGACACTAAGGCTTAATATGTTACATGATCCTGCCTCATACGAGACACGACGTGAGCACATTGTGTCGCGCCACTTAATTGTTTTATGAAATTGTGTATGAAAATTGTGTTGGACAATTATGACCCATAGCGTCACTATTTGTACAGATCATGGTGTTGTTGTACAAATTAACTATGTGACAAATGAGATTGCACTCTTATCATTTGTGATTAGATCACCTAGATGTATAAATGATAGGAGGTCCCTGTGATTTGTTATTGGATTGAGAATGATATGAGACAGTATCAATCCACGAAGGATAAATCATTAAATATCCATAGTCAGAGTATTATCGAGATTGGACATCGATGAATACGTAAAAGACTAGTATTACACTTTTGCGGGTGCTGAGGGTACAATGACATAGTTCTCATATATTTGGGTATATGATACTCATGCAAGTGTAATAGAGGTTGTGTTTTTACCGATGGTATGGGAAACAGCTTCGCTCTGGATAGACCCCCCTCGGAATTCCATTGGTAGTATGACTATGTGTCTATGGAATCTGAAATCAGGGTAGTGGTATTTGTCTTAACCTGAGAATTGCACCGTTAATACTTGCTACAATCAATATACTTTGGTTACGGTCGTCCATGGCTTTAACAGGTTTTATGTACGCCAATGCTGGGTATATTGAGAATCGTAGTGTGTTGGGTGTGATTTCAAGACGGAAGTGTCACTCTAGTCATATGGAGATGATGATCGCGTATGGATATAGAACTGGTTCTCTAAAAAGGTTGCAACCGTCGGGATAATATGACTTGGTCATGATTATCCGATAATAAAGAGACTAGTTGCTCGTCATCCGATATATGCTTCCTATGGGGCAGACATTGTACCAGCCCTAGGCCTTGCATGTAATCATCCGATACTGGATCAAAATACGCATATTACGTATACTACGCCTGATATAGATCCTTTATTCCCGTAAGGATATTTCTAGAGAATTGGGTAGGCATGGCGCTTTGCTAGAAGCAAACCTTGTCTTGTAAATCGGTATAAATGTAACACTAGGTACTTACGTGTTCAGATAGTCCGACAACCGAATTTACTGCTAACATATCCAGGGATCTCATGGGTCGTTTCCCGAAGATTCACTGATGACGTATGACTCGCACTTTTATTAATTCTGGATTAATTAGATGAGAGAGAAAATTATTTGGGATTAATTGCGGAGATATTTTATCTGGGATAAAATATTAACTAAAGAGAGATAACGATTAATTTAGAATTAATCGATAATTAATATATTCGATATATTAAACGAAATTGGATTTCGACGCGGAATTAAAATTAATTTTAATTCGAGCGAACAAATTGATTTAGAATTAATTCGTTAGCGACGTGAATAGTGACTTCGCCAGGCGTAATCAATTTATTACATCGCAACGGAAAATTTGTTAATTTTGAATTAGCGAACCCGAGCCCAGGATTATTTGCGAGCACATTCGCATTTCGAATTCGAGTGCGGCACGTAAGTCAAATCGTTAGTCGCATCAAGCGTCAAATCATTAGTCACTTTAAGTGATGTGACAACTTATCACTTGATTTGATTGATTGATGTGAGTTGATGTTTGAGTGTGTTACACTCAAGTGTGATTAAATGAAATGACTTATACCATTTTATTTGATTTTTTGGTATATCATTCATTAACTTGTTTTTGGAAAACAATTACAACTCTCTCTCTCCATTCTCTTCTTCATCTCACGCCCAATGGGCTTCATTTTCTCCTCACTGGTTTCAGTTTGCGGAGAATAATGGGAAGCAAGTGCTTGGTTTTGTGGCAAAAATCAAGAGAGCTAGCATTCCGAGAGACATGCGAAGGTGATAGGGAAGTCCACCCATGAGCCTGGAATCGTTTGACGAAGCTTGGAGCTCACCCATGGACGAATTTGGAGGAGACGGTAGCAGCTCACTGCCACATGTACCATCCACTGCCGAGCAGAAATTTGAATTTTTGTTGCCTCCCCCGCGTCGCTCAACCGATCGATGTGAGTATTCTGCGACTCCCTCGATGTATTCGCACTTGATTCATGCTTGTTTATTGATCATTGGGACCTTAGTAAACTCCAACAAATTATGACTCGTTCGATGCACATATCCACTGTGATACGTCTCAAGAGTCGATATGTCATGAAAATACTCTTTACTCAAGCCATCTATAATGAATTGGATTTTATCTTCATTATTTGTCAGACACCATTCCTATAGTATGACAACGTGTGTTGCATGTCCAGCGTGCGTATTTATAACAAATACTTTGGTGGCTCCCGTCTTCACTGGTAGATTAACTTGCTCTGCTTTAGATGCTCTGTTGTTCTTTTTCCTATAAAAAAATAACACACAAAATTAAATCATGCAATCAAATTAAAATTTTGAAATTAATAAAAATGAAAATAAAAATAAAAACTTTTACGAGGGTGGCCTCCCCGCTAGCGCTAAATTTAACGTCTTCAGCCAGACATGACTGAAGATTATCCTTTAAGGAGGCTTCAGTGTGGTTTTAGACGTCGTAGAAAGAATAAGCCATGTACGTTGCTCTTCCAGCGCCTTTTCCAAAAATGAGGTGGCCAAAATGATTTTGTTTGACTCAATGCTCGTGCCACCAATCTAAACCTTGTAGCTCCAGTGGTTCGTGAAGAAATGAAAATAAGAAATGAAAATATATCATGAGGTTGAATTTGAATGGGAGTGCCATTTTTTCAAGCTTATGGGCGATGTTCATGATGTTTACTCCCCAATATTATGATGTTTCCTCTGGTGTCACAAGATTTTCAACATGCTCACACACTTGCTCTTGCCTCTCATCTTGTTTTGTCACTTCTTCACAAATCTATTTTTGAATTTCTGCATTTAGCTCTTCATCGAACATCTATGCAATGCATGCTCCAAGAGTATCAATTTGAGAATGCAAAGTCAATGCATCATGAATGGCATCAATTGATATGTCTGTCCATAAGCCTTATCTTCATTTGTTGGTGTGGATGATACAGCCAGTTCTTCTACTTATTTCTCCCTATATATGGATTCGATTACCAGAGAATGATCTAGATCAATTTGATATGCCTACGTGTCGGGCTCCTGAACTTGTACATCAACTCTGATATTTTTTTAACCTCTCTTATTAAGGTGTCATTATAAAACTCTTGGCTTTTGAGGATTTCTTCAGGTCATCTGTCAATGCTCATTTGATATTGTAGCTCTGGTTATCAATTAATTGTCTCAATTGCTATGTAAGTACTCTGTAAAGTTGATTCTGACTTTGAAAGATTGCATCAATTTACTTTCAGTTTCTTGAACATGATCAGCCAACCATCTTCTAATTGTTCGAGTTGTCAATCAACTGTTCTTCCGCTGAGGTTCTTTCTTGAGGAAGATCATAGTTGATAGTGGATTTAAGAAAGATAATATGTTCAGTAGATATATTGGTTATTATTGTGGTTCCATGAAGGATTTGGATGATTTTTCCACCCAAAAATTATAGTTATAGTGAATGATGCCGGGGTGGTTACCATCAAATAGTCACATTTATCATCCTGTTCTGAAAGGTTTGAGCAATAAGTGCACTGTTAATATCTGACATCCATTGATTAGTTATTGGGACTGGAACAACATGCCCTTAGAAAAACCGGGGACTATGTCTCTCGCTATGGGGTATATTGTTGGTTTCTATAATATGTCCCAAACAAAGATTAAGCATGAAATACTATAAAAGAATATATATAAACATGAAGTATGGCGGAATCATACTTACAAGCCTTGTGATGAAGAAGATGATCAAATGGTAGAAGCTCCAAGTGGGGGAGATTCGGCCAAGAGGAGGAAGAAGACTTGAAGCTCCAAGCTTTTGTATTCCAAGCTCTTTGATGGTTTCCCTATCACCTCTTTTGATCCCTTGCTTGTGCTAGCAAAAATGGAGAAATGGAAGATCAAATCTTCCTTGCCCTGTCAATGGAGTTCACGGCAATTTGAGAGAGAAGAGAGAGTTTTGTGTAATGTCTTGATTAATAATTTTGTATTACCAAAAATCAATTATATTTATGTTATAATTTATTAAATAATAATAAATCTATGACATAAACCATGCAATGGCTTAGAGTGTCAAACACTCAAACTCCATGCAAAGCCTTTGAGTGAAATGCACACTATCACCATGCAATGCCTTAGAGTGTTTTGTACACTATTAACATGCAATGCCTTATCAATAAATAATGCATATAATGACAAGTGTCATGTGGGCCCCACACGTTTCCCAATGAAAGTGGGCCCACGTCCACTCACGCGTTCGGGTTCGATATTTCCGAAATACCGAGCTAGCGTCGCGACGTTAATTAAATCGGATTTAAATAAATAATCGCTCCTAGCGAAATTATTATTTACGTCGCTTACGAATTAATTCTAAATTAACTCGTATGCCCGAATTAAAATCTAATTTTAATTTCGCGTCGAAATCGAATTTCGATTATTATATCGAATATAATAATTTTATCGATTAATTCCAAATTAATCGTTCTCTCTCTCTAAATAAGGCACTTTATCCGAGATAAAGTTTCTCCGCAATTAATCCAAGATTAATTAAGTTCGAATCAAATATCATAGGTGAATCTTCAGGAAGCGACCCAAGAGATCTCCGGATATTTTGGCAGTAAATACGGTCGTCGGATAATCCGAACACGTACGTACCTCGTACTACGTCTTTACCGATTTACAAGACAAGGTTGGCTTCTAGCAAAGCGCCATGCCTACCCAATTCTCCAGAAATATTCTTATAGGAATATAAGATCTGTATCAGGCGTAGTATACCGTAGTATTGCGTACATCGATCCAGTATCGGATGATCACATGCTAGGCCTGGGGCTGGAGATGTGTCTGCCCCGTACGAAACATATATCGGACATCAAGCAACTAGTCTCTTTAAATCAGACAATCCTGACCTAGTCATATTGTCCCGACGGTTGCAACCTTTTATAGAGTACTAGTTCTGTGCCCTGCGTGATCATCACCTCCATATGTCTGAAGCGATACTTCCATCTTGACATCACATCCAGTACACTACGATTCTCGATAAACCCAGAAGAGGTGTACACAGAACCGGTTAGGGTCCCCAACCACCAAAACCAAAGTTTACCGATTGTCGCAAGTACTAGCGATGTAAGTCTCAGGTTAAGACCATATACACCTACCCTGATGCGGCCTCCCATAGACACGCAGACATACTACCAATGGGATTCCGCGGGGTCTATCCAGAGCGAAGCTGTTTTCCGTACCATCGGTAAAACACAACCTCCTATTGCACTTGCATAAGTATCCAATACTTAAATATATGAGAACTATGCTGTTGTGCCCTCACAACGTGCACAAGCGCAATACTAGTCTATTCCGCATTATCGATGTCCGATCTCGATAATACTCCGACTAGGGATATTTAATGATTAAACTTTTATAGATTGATACTGTCTCATATCATCTCAATCCAGTATTAATCATATGGACTTTCGCCATTTATAGTCAAAGTAAATAATATTACAAAACGGCAAAAGGCAATTTCATTATCACATAGTTAATTTTGTACAATAATACAATATCATTTACAAACAGTGACGCTATGGGACATAATGTCTAACAATCTCCCACTTGGCCTATAGCCAGTCACTCAAGCATCTAATACCCGAACTATGTATGTGTCGTTCAAAAACTTGCTGAAGAACAGCCTTCGTCAGCGGATCTGCAATGTTGTCATCTGATGTGACCTTCTCGACTTTACATCGCCACGATGTATAATCTCCCGAATCAGATGGTAACGTCGAAGAACATGCTTGGACCGTTGATGAGACCTTGGTTCCTTAGCCTGTGCTATAGCCCCGTTATTGTCACAATACAATGGAACGGGCTCAGCTGCTAACGGAACTACTCCTAATCCGATTAGGAACTTTCGGATCCAAACTGCCTCCTTTGCTGCTTCAGATGCAGCGATGTACTCCCGCTTCTGTTGTTGAATCGGCAACAGTATCTTGCTTGGAAGATTTCCAGCTCACTGCTCCGTTATTCAAACAAAAAATGTACCCGGATTGCGACTTGTAGTCATCCTTGTCGGTTTGGAAACTTGCATCGGTATACCCAGATACCGCAAGTTCTCCACCTCCATAAATTAAGAAAGCATCCTTAGTTCGTTTAAGATACTTAAGGATATTCTTAACTGCTATCCAGTGACCTTCACCTGGATCGGCCTGATAGCGACTGCACATGCTCAAAGCATATGAGACATCAGGTCGTGTACATATCATGGCATACATGATCGATCCGACTGCCGAGGCGAACGGTATCCGACTCATGTGGTCTCTCTCTTCCTGAGTCTTAGGACACATGTCCTTAGACAGAGAGGTACCACGTACCATTGGAACCAATCCCCTCTTGGATTGTTCCATGTTGAATCGCTTCAACACTTTATCAATGTATGTACTCTGGGAGAGTCCAAGCAGCTTTCTAGATCTATCCCTGTAGATCTTTATTCCAAGAATAAAGGCTGCTTCTCCCAGATCTTTCATGGAGAATTTTAATGAAAGCCAAGCTTTCACCGACGTTAGCATGGGAATGTCATTGCCTATAAGCAATACGTCGTCGACATAAAGGACAATAAAAGTAAGTGCTCTCCCACTAACCTTCTTGTATACACAAGGGTCATCTGCGTTTTGCACGAAATCATATTCCTTTATGATCTCATCAAAACGCTGATTCCATGACCGTGATGCTTGCTTCAATCCATAAATGGATCGATTTAACTTACAAACCTTGTTTGCAAGTCTAGGTACGATAAAACCGTCAGGCTGTTGCATATAAACATCCTCCAAAAGGTTTCCGTTAAGGAAAGCGGTTTTAACGTCCATCTGCCATATCTCGAAGTCGAAATATGCAGCTATTGCAAGCATTATCCGAATGGATTTAATCATGGCAACGGGTGAGAAGGTTTCGTCATAATCAATACCATATTGTTGACGATACCCCTTCGCTACAAGCCTAGCTTTGTACGTTTGTACGTTGCCATCCATGTCGGTCTTCTTCTTGAAGATCCATCTGCATCCAATAGGCTTTACGCCTTCTGGTGCATCAACCAGTGTCCAAACTTGGTTGGCGTACATGGAATCCATCTCGGACTTCATGGCTTCTTGCCATAAAGCGGAATCGATATTTTGTATCGCTTCCTCATACGTAGCCGGCTCATTATCCTCAATAAGATTAATATCTATATGAGGTGAGATCAGGAACCCATACCTCTCAGGTACTGTTCTGACTCTCTCCGACCTACGCGGTCCTTGTGTATGTGAAGTTTGTGGTACAGACTCATCCCGGACGGTCTGTTCTTGTTCCGTCGTTGATTCATTGCCAGGAACAGTATCACTACGATCTTCATCGAGTTCTACTTTCCTCCCACTTACCACTGCATTTAAAAATCCTTCTCAAGGAAAAATGCTTGTAGAGCAACAAATACTTTGTTCTCTTGTGGGTGATAGAAGTAATATCCTTTGGTTTCCCTAGGATATCCTACGAAAAGGCATTTATCAGATTTGGGTTCAAGTTTGGTACCTTCCAAACGTTTAACATATGCCCAGCATCCCCAAATCTTCAGGAAAGAGAAACCTGGTTTCCTTCCTGTCCATATCTCATATGGAGTCTGTGTTCAACAGACTTCGACGGTACCTTATTCAAAATAAGTATAGCACTGTTTAATGCGTATCCCCAGAAGGATATTGGTAGCTCAGTGCGACTCATCATTGACCTCACCATGTCCAACAAGGTGCGGTTTCTCCGTTCGGACACACCGTTTAATTGCGGTGTTCCAGGAGGAGTCCACTGTGAAAGAATACCATATTCTTTCAAGTAATCTTGAAACTCATAACTTAAGTATTCGCCACCACGGTCTGACCGTAATGTCTTAATACTCTTCCCTGTTTGTTTCTCCACTTCGTGTCGAAACTCTTTGAATTTCTCAAAAGTTTCCGACTTGTGTCTCATAAGATACACATAACCGTAACGAGATGCATCATCTGTAAAGGTTACGAAGTAGTGAAATCCACCTCTAGCCTGGCTAGACATGGGCCCGCATACGTCAGTATGAACGAGAGCCAACAGTTCTGTGGCACGTTCACCTTTACCGCTAAAAGGTGATTTAGGCATTTTGCCTAAAAGACAAGATTCGCAGACGTCATATGAATTGGGATCAAATTCGTCCAAGTACCCACTCTTCGAAAGTGTGGATATGCGAGTCTTGTTGATGTGTCCCAGACGACAATGCCACATATAAGCTTCATCTTTTAGATTACTTCTTTTGAGCCTTTTGTTTGTCATTTTAGGAGATTCATTTATATTCAAAATATAAAGACCGTTATTTGCAACAGCTGTGCAAATTTCTGCATCATTTTTATATAAATAACACCCAGTGTTCCTGAATACAAAAGTGTAACCCTGCTGGGTTAACAAGGATACAGATATAATATTCCTAGTTAAACTAGGTACAAAATAACAGTTCAAAAGTTTAAGTTCATGCCCTGAGGGCAGTTCTAAAACAAAAGTCCCTACGGCCAAAACAGCAACTGGTGTTCCGTTTCCGACCCGTAGATCCATCTCCCCGGATGCCAGCACCCTGCTATCTGCAGATCCTGCACATCAGTACAAATATGAGCACCACAACCAGAATCAAAAATCCAATTTTTAAAACTAGAAGTATTCATATTTATCTCAATAACAAACATACCAGAAGCGATAGCCTTGCCATCCTTGATATCCTCCTTCTGCCCTTGCCCATTCGGCAGTCACGTTTCCAGTGACCCCTCTTGCCGCAGTTGAGGCAGATGTCGCGAGATTTGTCCTTTGGCTTCCTAGAAGCCACTGTCAACTTGCCTTTGCCCTTTTCTTGAACTTCTTCTTCCTTGCACCTCCAATTGCCTTGGGGCCACCCTTTGGCGCATGAGAGGTCGATGCAAAATGCGCCTCGCGCTTGCTCCCCTTTAGGAGTTCCCTTTCGGACTCCTTCATAGATAACAAGCTCTCCAAGAGTGTCATCTGTATCCATCAACTTATAGTTGACTATGATTTGTTTCCAAGTATCAGGAAGTGACTGCAAGATCATATCTATAGTCAGCTCAGCCTCCAAGACTATTCCCATATTGGCCAACTCATCAATATCGGCGATCATTTGAGTCCCGTGGGCTTCAACTGATGCGCCATCTGTCATCCGGGAGCGGAAGAGTTTCCTTACTAGCTCGTACCTCTTCATCCGCTTATTGGTGCGGTGAAGATCACGCAATCTTGCCATCATGTTATAGGGATCCAAGTCCCTATTCTGGCGTCTGAAATGCTGGGTCATTGCAGCTAGCATAACTGACTGAGCTTGGTCACAATCATCACTATGAGTTTCCATAACTCTAGCTCCAGTGGCTCAGTGGGTTTAGGCGGGAGAGGTCTCTGAATAGTATACAGTATCCTCTCAGCCCCAAGCACTATCTTGAGGTTCATTTCCCAGTCGGCAAAGTTTGTCCCTTTGAAGACATTATCGCCCATGATTATGTCGCGGATATTACCTTTGCCAGTCATCTTGACAACTATAGTCCAACTATAAAGTCAACGATGTTATGGGTACAGTCAAACTGTTACAAATAAAATAACAATATATTAGTCCAACTAATTAAAATATTGACGAAATAATTTTGAAAGACGCGTAAGGCTAAGTATCTGAACGAAATTGCAAATTCAATAATAGCCTCCCACTATTTTCTTCAAGTTTCTAACCCTCTGTAGACAACTCGGGAAATCTAATTTCCTAGTGGGCTAGGATCCCGTTAAATAACACACAACCTTGACTTTGGCCAAAAAATTGTATGCTATTTAACTAGGTAGATCTCCATGATCAATTGGATCTCATCCAATTCCTAGATCCGGTTAGGTGGACATCCAAGTCCGAAACATATATATCTAATACAATGTCAATGTATCCAATACATTTCCTAACCATTTCCTCCGAATCAACTAAGCCTTGGCTTTGGCAAAACAAACCTAATGATTCCAGTTAAGCGGGACCCATTGAAGGAAAATTTCGTAATCAATGTCGATGGACAAAAAGTGATCTTGACTTTGGCCAAAAAAATCACGATTTGGACAGGACACCGATATGGAACAAAACTCTCATGATTCAAGTACATCCTCAATTGACAAAGGTCTTGACTTTGGTCAACAAACCAATGCCAATTTCGGATCTTGAGAAAGAATCATTCAATGGAAGGAAATCGCTTAATATAAATTGAGGGATTTTCGCGTAATTGGCAACCAATTTATTTATCTTTGTTAGGTCTCATCATCATACACCCTTAAGCATGCTTCTAAAACATCATAAAGCGCGTAAAGTAAAGTAATAGTGATATGCGGATGGATATATAAACAACTTGTTCCTAGAACAAATCACTCCCTTTCCTCTCCCCGCTAGCACTATTCTACAACTACCCAATTACATAATACAATAAGAGAAACCTCATTTACATTGAGGGGAATTAGGTGAGAAGAGAATACAAAGAGATAAAGAGATAAGGCTGGACACGCAGGTCCAATTTATAAATTCCAAATTTACAATAATTTCTAAAATTACCCTTTCCCTTCTAATATCCATCCGATATACACTATTCATTCATCACATACATATATATTCAAACAAGACATGCTTTTACAACCAATCTAATCCAATTAATTAGTCTTTGTTAAAGTGATCATCCAATGTTCAAACAACGGTTTGATTTTGTGCGAGTCCAACTCGATTGAGAATAAGTACATAAAGTACGAATTCGCGAATTATATCGAACTACTAATTAAATCTAATTAATTCGTATTCAATACTAATTCAATTATTTAATTCCAAATCAAATGTTTACACTTTTAATATGCTTTAAAGACTTAGATTCTAAATCTAATCCTATTGGGTCTCAAAGCCCAACTAACATCCAATGTTGAATTTAATTCAAGTCAAATGGGCTTAGAATTGATTTATTAAGGCTTGGGCTTTGGTCAATGTGGGTCAAACCCAATTGCCAAGCCCAAATAAGGAATCACCCTTAAGTGCCATAAAACCAATTTTAAGCCCATAAGGCCCAATTAAATTATTAAAGCCCATTAATTAAATTTTAATATTCCAAACATTAAAGTCCAATTAATTAAAGTGTGTAATACCAAGATTAATATATTAAACCAAATATTTCAAAAATACCCATTTAATTTATTAATCATGTATTTATCAAATTAAATGTCCAACATTAATTTTATCAAAAATCAACTCCATTTCATGTCCTTGTACATTCGGCCAAGGTGAGTTTTTGTGTCGATTTGTTTTTCAATCCGATTGAATTACTAATCTACGTCCCGTACACGTTCTAAGTCATCTAATGATCTTAAACACAAAAATTTCAATCCACTCCAAGTAGCAACACATTCGGCCAAGGCATGGATTGGGGGAAAAATCATCCAATGCATTTTTCATAAAATTGATTCCATATAACATCATGTTATACACATGCAAGCATACTTATTAATCAAATTTCATAAGAACATGCTTATATCAATTTCATCATGCCATTCGGCCAAGGGTGAAGATATTGGGGAAAATCATCCAATGCATTTTTCATAAAATTGATTCCATGTAATATCATTCTATATACATGCAAGCATACTTATTCATCAAATTTCACAAGAACATGCTTCAATCAATTTATCACACCCATTCGGCCAAGGTCAAAATTTGGGGAAAAATCATCCAATGCATTTTTCATAAAATTGATTTCATATAATGTCATTTAACATACATATAAGCATACTCATTCATCAAATTTCACAAGAACATGCTTCAATCAATTTTTCACAAATTTTAACCTAAAGTATTTCATGCTTAAACCTAGCTCAATGATACCATTGTTGGTTTCTATAATATGTCCCAAACAAAGATTAAGCATGTGAAATACTATAAAGAATATATATAGAACATGAAGTATGGCGGAATCATACTTACAATGCCTTGTGATGAAGAAGATGATCAAATGGTAGAAGCTCCAAGTGGTGGAGGATTCGGCCAGAGGAGGAAGAAGACTTGAAGCTCCAAGCTTTTGTATTCCAAGCTCTTTGATGGTTTCCCTATCACCTCTTTTGATCCCTTGCTTGTGCTAGCAAAAATGGAGAAATGGAAGATCAAATCTTCCTTGCCCTGTCAATGGAGTTCACGGCAATTTGAGAGAGAAGAGAGAGTTTTGTGTAATGTCTTGAATATTAATTTTTGTATTACCAAAAATCAATTTATATTTATGTATAATTTATTAAATTAATAATAAATCTATGACATAAACCATGCAATGGCTTAGAGTGTCAAACACTCAAACTCCATGCAAAGCCTTTGAGTGAAATGCACACTATCACCATGCAATGCCTTAGAGTGTTTTGTACACTATTAACATGCAATGCCTTATCAATAAAATAATGCATATAATGACAAGTGTCATGTGGGCCCCACACGTTTCCCAATGAAAGTGGGCCCACGTCCACTCACGCGTTCGGGTTCGATATTTCCGAAATACCGAGCTAGCGTCGCGACGTTAATTAAATCGGATTTAAATAAATAATCGCTCCTAGCGAAATTATTATTTACGTCGCTTACGAATTAATTCTAAATTAACTCGTATGCCCGAATTAAATCTAATTTTAATTTCGCGTCGAAATCGAATTTCGATTATTATATCGAATATAATAATTTATCGATTAATTCCAAATTAATCGTTCTCTCTCTCTAAATAAGGCACTTTATCCGAGATAAAGTTTCTCCGCAATTAATCCAAGATTAATTAAGTTCGAATCAAATATCATAGGTGAATCTTCAGGAAGCGACCCAAGAGATCTCCGGATATTTTGGCAAGTAAATACGGTCGTCGGATAATCCGAACACGTACGTACCTCGTACTACGTCTTTACCGATTCACAAGACAAGGTTGGCTTCTAGCAAAGCGCCATGCCTACCCAATTCTCCAGAAATATTCTTATAGGAATATAAGATCTGTATCAGGCGTAGTATACCGTAGTATTGCGTACATCGATCCAGTATCGGATGATCACATGCTAGGCCTGGGGCTGGAGATGTGTCTGCCCCGTACGAAACATATATCGGACATCAAGCAGCTAGTCTCTTTAAATCAGACAATCCTGACCTAGTCATATTGTCCCGACGGTTGCAACCTTTTATAGAGTACTAGTTCTGTGCCCTGCGTGATCATCGCCTCCATATGTCTGAAGCGATACTTCCATCTTGACATCACATCCAGTACACTACGATTCTCGATAAACCCAGAAGAGGTGTACACAGAACCGGACCAGGTCCCAACCACAAAAACCAAAGTTTACCGATTGTCGCAAGTACTAGCGATGTAAGTCTCAGGTTAAGACCATATACACCTACCTGATGCGGCCTCCCATAGACACGCAGACATACTACCAATGGGATTCCGCGGGGTCTATCCAGAGCGAAGCTGTTTTCCGTACCATCGGTAAAACACAACCTCCTATTGCACTTGCATAAGTATCCAATACTTAAATATATGAGAACTATGCTGTTGTGCCCTCACAACGTGCACAAGCGCAATACTAGTCTATTCCGCATTATCGATGTCCGATCTCGATAATACTCCGACTAGGGATATTTAATGATTAAACTTTTATAGATTGATACTGTCTCATATCATCTCAATCCAGTATTAATCATATGGACTTTCGCCATTTTATAGTCAAAGTAAATAATATTACAAAACGGCAAAAGGCAATTTCATTATCACATAGTTAATTTTGTACAATAATACAATATCATTTACAAACAGTGACGCTATGGGACATAATGTCTAAAGGTCTCTGGTTTCATTACTGACCATTCTTTAGGACATTGAATGTATAACTATTGGATATTCGTAGAATGTGATATCGCATATGATGCATATGGAAGGAGCCCCACCATATGGTTCATGTGACAAGTACAAACGAGGAGAGTAGAAAACTAAACCAGACCTGGGGGGTGGGTGGTTGACCATCTACCACAAGTGTGATGAATCAAGGACACAACAAGATATTGGAGTCTGAGACCAGAGAGAATATAAGCAGTCGCCTGAGAACTGTGAAGACCTAACAAAATAGAATTGGAAATTTTTTTTTGGGATGCGTGTGGGTTGCGGGGGAGTACCGACCCTCTTGTTCACCCTCCTATTATCTTTTGCCCATGACAGGAGGGTGCGAAGGGGGAATGGATTAGAAGTGGGAAATTTTTTTGTTGTATTCATTCATGAATGCTGCATAAATGAACATATTTTGCATTCTTTTTGTTTGTTTGTTTGTTTTGTATTCAAAGGTTCAAAGGAAAAAAGAGAAAGGGACAAAAGGCCAGCAAATCAGAAACAACAAAGTATAATGCCTCAGTTTCGAAATGAATCAGTTCAGTCTGGGGGCGAGGCCCACATCAGCATTAGTTTAGGGCGAGGCCCACATCAGATCAGTTTGGGGCGAGGCCCGTATTAGCATCAGTATCAGTCTTGCCGGGTACGGTTACCCGGAGGCGAGGCCACATCTTTATCAGTATCAGTTTTGTCGGGTATGGTATTCTGGGGGCGAGGCCCACATTACATCAGTATCAGTCTTGCCGGGTATGGCATTCTGGGGGCGAGGCCCACATTACATCAGATCAGCATTGCCGGGTATGGCATTCTGGGGGCGAGGCCCACATTACATCAGATCAGTTTAGCTCGGGAATGAGCACGCTGAGAATGGCACTCCGGGAATGGAGATCGGATCGGGAATGGACCACAACACGGTGACGGTTCGAGAATGGACCTCATCACACCATATCACAGTAACACTCCAGAAATGGAGCACGGTTCGGAAATGGACCATTATCTCATCACTCGCCAAAAATGGCACTCCGAAAAATGGAGCACGGTTCAGAAATGGACCATCATCATATCAGCGACACCCTAGGTACGGGGTTAGCATTCAGACATTTGTGGCACTATAGGTACGGAGGCGTCACCGCGACATACTAGGTACGGGGTTAGCACTCAGACATTTTGTGGCTCTCTAGGTACGGAGACGTCACTGCGACACCCTAGGTACGGGGTTAGCATTCAGACCACAACGACACCCTAGGTACAGGGTTAGCACGCCAGGTACGTCATGTGGACTATGTGGACTACCGAGGTGTATGTGGACTATGTGGACTACCGTGGAGTATGTGGACTACCGTGGACTATCGAGGAGTATGTGGAGTATGTGGACTATGTGGACTACCGTGGACTACCGAGGAGTATGTGGACTATGTGGACTACCGAGGAGTATGTGGACTATGTGGACTACCGTGGACTACCGTGGAGTATGTGGATTATGTGGACTACCGTGGACTATTGTGGACTACCGTGGAGTATATGGAGTATGTGGACTACTGTGGACTACCGCGACACCCTAGGTACGGGGTTTAGCGCTATCAACTCAACACAACAGGCGGACCATGTGGCAGCTGGCGAGCCAGGTAAGTAAAAATGCATTGCACGTACTTTGATAGGATTGTCATTGTCATACATTGCACAAGTCCCATCAAAGTGGGGGCGACTGTTGGCATTGCATTTTTGCATATCAGCCCGATGATGAGTCTCGTATAGAGACACTACCTCTTTAGTTGTGAAAGCCGCGGGAAACGGACGTTGGAAGGGTAAAGTTGGAAATTAGCATTTTGTCAGATTTAACTCGCTTGTTTCGCTTCGGGTTCTCTTGTTGGACCTCTGTTTTAAAACACACAAAACCAATTAAATCACATCTCACAAATTAAATAATTAAAACATTTAAAACACATCTCACAAATTAAATAATTAAAACAAAATTAAATTAAATTAAACACATTTCACAAATTAAATCACATTCCTAAATTAAATTAAATCCCTTTCCTAAAATACATAAATGACATTCCTAATTTAATTAAATCACCAACCAATTTAAATAAATCTTATCCTTAACTAAAAAGAATAAATCAAATCACTTCCCTTAATTAAAAGATTTCCTTATCACATACTAAATTAAAAGATATCCCCTTTAAAACACACAAATCCTATTCCTTCCCCAACAAGGTAAAACTCATCCCCTTGCCTATAAAAATAACCCCTCTCCACACATTCAAACCCTGGCTGGCTGATCCTCACGAAAATAACAAGAAAATAGCCAACCCTCTCGCCACCTTGTTCCCCTTAACCACACGTTACCACCTGTCTCTTCACGCTAATCACACCTTCAACACGTAAGCCTTCTTCACGCATCTGCCACCTAGCCGCACTCACCAATTGCCTTCAACAGCCCACACCATAAACTCAGCCCCTCCACTCACAAAGCCTCACTGCCGCATTAACTCTCGCACTCACGCCAACTGCCTTAACGCACCACTCACCCCTCAACTCAAAAGCACAAAGCCTCACGCCTAAACCTAGCACCCAGCCTTGCCCTCACTCTCTAGCCACCTAACCACAAAGACGCCACCTGCCAACTGCCTTTTCAACTAAATAACACTCACACAGCACGTTAACCACACTCACTAACCTTCAATCCACCCACGCTAAGCATAACATACCAAGCCACACGCTCAGCCCTACACGTAAGTAACTGCCCCTAACGTCTTTGCCCTTCACGCCACATCAGCCCTCATCACTACACGCACAAATAGCCCAAATCAACTGAATTCACTGCCCTCACCAATTTCCTTCAACAGCTCACGCCCACTCACAGCCTGCTCCAATAAACCCCAAAACTGCACCCCGAAACTGCCCAAAACTGTTCCCAAAACTGCACTCCGAAACTCCCCAAAAAAAATCCCCGAAATCACCCAAAACAGTCCATTAAATGACCAAAACAGTGACCTAAAACGCATCGACCAAACAGCAGCGAAACGGACCAAAAACAGCAGCCCGAGCACTAAAACAACGAGGAAAAACGTTGAGTAAACAAATCGGAAAAGTAGCGGATCATTCACCCTTCCAACAGACGTGTAACGCCCTTTTTTGAGACGACAAAAGAGGTTAGACCTAAGGGCACCTTTTTATTTATATCTTTCGTTTTATTTTATTTATTTTAAAAATATTATTGCATGAGAGTCGTTTGAGGCATGATGTGATTGTTGGATGAGCATAATATGTGTTCCCTTTTATGGTATATAGGATGGAAACTCGGACGTAAATTCCGTAGCCGAATCCGAATGGACGGTAGTGCGGTTTGTACTCGGGATACAACGCCACGTACCACTTAAGAGACACGTATTTCGTCTCATCCAAACTTGTGTTTGAGCATGTTGTAGCTCGTAGGTTATTTATTTGTTATTAAAGCATTATTATATTATTTTTACGCATGATATTTTGTTTAGTTTATATTTATGTTTAAATGGTTATTTGTTTATTTTAGTTCAATGGTTCAACATGCTCGTTGTGTGCTATTGTGTGTTTACTGTTTAATGACCTACTTTCCAAGCATGCAAACTTAGATTAGGAGTTATTTTGATAAATGTATATTAGACATAGGTTACCCTTGAGCATATATGTTGAGTAGATTCGGTTAGTTTATTGCTCAAATCATATCATCACAAGTGACATAAGTAAGGGACCATTCCGAACCCACGGTTTGAGGTCTTCCCTTGCGAGGGGTGAGTGCGGCCTTAAATCTTTTTCCCGGTTCACACCGGGTGGCGACTCATGTTATTTCGTACTCCCAACTAGGCCGCGAGCCTAGAACAGCGTCGCCCAGGTTCTGTTGTCTACACTATGTGACAATGGAAATTGCTATTTTATCATTTGTGCTTAGATCACCAAGATGTATAAATGATGAAAGGTCCATATGATTAGTTCCTAGATTGAGATGATATGAGACAGTATCAATCCTCGAAGGTTTAATCATTAAATATCCCTAGTCGTAGTATTATCGAGATTGGACATCGATAATGCGGAATAGACTAGTATTACACTTGTGCGCGTTTTGAGGGCATAACGACATAGTTCTCATATATTTGGGTATAGGATACTCATGCAAGTGTAGTAGGAGGTTGTGTTTTACCGATGGTACGGAAAACAGCTTCGCTCTGGGTAGACCCCTCGGAATTCCATTGGTAGTATGACTATGTGTCTATGGAAGTCTGAATCAGGGTAGGTGTATTTGGTCTTAACCTGAGACTTGCACCGCTAATACTTGCGACAATCAATATACCGGATTTACTGCCAACATATCTGGGGATCTCATGGGTCGCTTCCTGAAGATTCACCGTTGAAGTATGACTCGCACTATATTAACCTGGGATTAATTAATTATGAGAGAGAAAATTAATCTGGGATTAATTGCAGAGATATTTTATCTGGGATAAAATATCATTTAAGAGAGAGAACGATTAATTTGGAATTAATCGATAAAATAATATATTCGATATATTATACGAAATTCAATTTCGACGCGGAATTAAAATTAGATTTTAATTCGGGTGAACGAGTTAATTTAGAATTAATTCGTTAGCGATGTGAATAGTAATTTTGCTAGGCAAATATTTAATTAAATTAGATTTAATTTCATCGCAACGGAAAATTCGTTAATTTGGAATTAGCCGGGAGTGTTTGCGAGCGCACTCGCATTTCGAATTCAAGTGTGGCCCGCAAGTCACATCAAGCGTCAAATCACTATTCGCATCAAGCGTCAAATCACTTGTCACTTTGAGTGATGTGATGTCTAGTCTTGTGTGATGTGAATAGTAGATGGGAGTTGTTGGAAAAGCTTTCGAAAGCTTGAAAGACATTTACCATTTGTTTAATATTTGGTATTTGACTTTTTGGTTTTGTGTATTAGATATACAAAAACAAAACAATTCATAATCTCTCTCTTTCAATGGAATTCGGCCAAGGTGGCCTTCTTTCTCTCTTCATCTACTCAGCCTATGGCCAATTTCTTCTTCAATTTTTGGCACAATGCCGAGAACAAAGAGAAGTAAGATGATGATTTTGTTACAAAATCAAGAGTGCTAGCACACAATGGAGTCATCCTAAGGTGATAGGGAAACCTACTTGTGAGCATGGAATCACTTCACCAAGTTTGGACCATCAATGGAAGACCATTTCCTATTTTTTTGGGGAGCCAAAACTGCTCACTGCTTTGAGCTTCCAAGGAGGGCAGAAAAAGTTTTGTTCTTCGTCGCATCGCCTTAACCGATCAATGTAAGTATTCCGCAACTTCTTTGATGTATACACATGATTTTCATTGCTTGATTGATCTTGGGATGCTTAGAAAATTCCAACATATTGTGCTTCATCACTTCCCTATATTAAAAATAAAATGATGGGGTTAGGGGATCCACTTTTAATATTTCAAATCTAGAAATATAACTTTTTGTAATATAAAAACTGACATTATTACCCAATTAATTTCTCTCATGAATTAATTATGTCAAAATATATAAAAACAGCCATATGGGTGGTAACCAATTTTGTCCAATAAAACTAGCCATATAGGCGGTATTCCAAGTTTATCATACAAACCGGCCATCTTTGCGGTAAAATAGTTTATCAATCATTATTCCAGATTATTATATTACAATTTATATATATTATAAAATAGGTGAGAATAACCTAGATTATAATATTAAAGGCTTCACCCTTTACCCCAGGGAAAATAAATTAGCTAAACATACTGTAATAAAAAAACACATAATTTTATTATTAAAAATAATAAAAATACATTACAAACAATATAAAATCCCTAATCCCTTAAGAGGGAACCAAATAGAGTATGAAAAATAAAACGAAATCAAATGCTATTTATAGGCAAAAATTCGGTCTTGGCGTTGCGACACTAAAGAAGTTGAGCGTCGCGACGTGTCAGCTGGTAGACAAGTGTTACATGGATTTTTGTAGCGTCGCGACGTCGAAGGGTCGATGAGTCACGACTTGCTACATAGTAGAAGACACGTGTCGACATGGGAACTTTCGGTTCTTGATAGTGATGACGTCACCACTCTAATTACTTCCATTTAATCAATGTTCTACGCTGCTGTTTGCGTTTAATTGCTACACAACTTGAGCCGTGCTGGGTGGGTGAGGTCTTGGGGACTTCTGTATCATATATTTTTAAATGTTGTTCACTTAGCATCAACTACTTTCAACAAACCCATGGTGCATTTTTAATCATCTGAAAAAAATTGATATGCAAACTGTTAAAGTAGGGTGGGGAAATGGGTTAATTTATGATTCAGTCCGGATTTGGTTTTGGTTTTGGTTTTGGTTTTGGTACTCTGAAAAAATTTGATATGCAAACTGTTAAACTAGCTCAGCTTGGTTTTGGTTTTGGTTTGTAATTCGGTTATGTAATGCGGGTTCGGATTGCATACTATCGGACTGTAACCACATTTTCAATTCAACAAAACAGCCACTAATAGTTGTAGAAGACACTTCCTCATAATTTATACCCAAAATCAACCCACAACTTTGTAAAGTGTGAACGGATAATCCATGCTTGCACTTCAATATGGAAGAATCTTGCAAATCTAATCCATATGAAAGATTAAGTAGAAGATATGTAGCAAATCAACCCAAAGTTATAGGAACACTTTGACGTTCTATAAGTGTTATTAAACAAATTTAACATGCATCATATAATCAAAATTCTTTTTATAAAACATGAATATGAAACTTGAAAAAACAAGAAAAAACTCGAAATGTGTTGAAGAAGAAGATTCTTAAACCAAGTCGAGTTGTCTCTATCCTTGAGAACTTATTAGCCCCGCCTCGGTATTCTACGAATTCCTTGTGGTTAACGTTTTCCCAGGATTACTTTATTGTTTTTGGTAGAAGGGACACTCTTTTTTCCAAGAACTTAAACTTGGAATAATGGTGGAAACTCTCTAGATTTGACTCTCTTAACTATCAATGATTTATTAAGTTTTTTGGATTATGGAAAATGAACCCAAATACCCATTTTATAGGCATGGAAGAGTGCATTTATGGGCACCTTTTGGATTAAAGTGTAACCTTCCTAAGAGTTATACTTTTCTTTATGCCCTTTAAAATCTGGAGACACGTACCTTTACTTTATAGGATATTTCCCTTCATCTTTGTGCATTTCCCTTAAGGCACTTCTTAAGGGACATGTCTCTCCTATACTTTTACTATATATATTAGAGAATTTCCTACAATCCCCCACAATTCTCTAATATTAATGCAGACACTTAAGAGAATGTTCGTGAAATAAAACTGCATCGGAATATGTAACTTTCGCTTTGAACCTCTCATAGTAAATGACAATCGGATTTAATTGGTGAACCGGTGACCCATAGTCTTGCACTGTTCCGCCGTTGGTGTAAACCAAGACAATAGCCATCACACAGCTTTACTTCGATCATTTTCCGTTCTACGGTTGTGTTCAGTTCGGCCATGAGCATTGATCCTGACTTTATCAAGTACTTTAGGGAACACAACCTTCAAAACTCTCATGGAAGCGGCCTCACTTCTTATTTGAATTAGGTGATCAACTGTGAAAGGTAATATACCTTTACTCTCATTATGACTCTTCTCCTACTATAGTGATCATTAAAAGCTTTAGTTTATCCTAATCTTGGCAGACATCACTTTGCATCATTGAAGGAATGAGATAGAGTATAGAACTCTATAATGCTTGTTTTGAATTGCATAAAGTTTCAGTTGTCCCTTTTGAACCTAGATATTGGGATCTCTAGTCAATTAGGTTGGGTTTCCATAATGAATTTTCAACTTCCTCTCTAAGTAAACATTTAGTAAGTAGGTCCGTTAGGTTTTCCCTTGACTTGACATAATCTATTGAAATTATGCCACTTGGGAGCAGTTGTCGTATGATATTGTGTTTGAGACGTATATGTCGAGACTTACCATTTTACATTGTATTTTGAGCTCTCCCAATAGTCAATTGACTATCACAATGTATGCTTATAGTTGGCACTAGTTTTGGCCAATTCAAAACATCCTCTAAGAAATTTTGAAGCCACTCTGCTTCTTCTACAGCTTTGTCTAATGCTATGAATTCAAATTCCATAGTAGACCGGGCAATGCATGTTTGCCTCGAGGATTTTCATGACACAGCTACACCTCCAAGTGTTAAAACAAATCTACTTGTGGATTTAAAATCCATTGTATCAGATATCCAATTAGCATCGTTATATCCCTTTAGAACACCAGAATATCTTGTATAATGTATACTATATTTTGAAGTTTCTCTCTGATACCTCAAAACCCTTACTATGGCTTTTCAGTGGTGATGTCCTGGATTAATCGTATATCTACTAAGCATGTTTATAGCTTGAGCAATATCTGATCGTGTGCAATTTGTGAGAGACATCACACTTCAGATGATTCTCGAATACTCTAATTGAGATACGCTTGAACCATTATTCTTTGATAAATGAAGAGGTAGGTCAAAAGGAATTCTAGCCACATTTAGATCTCATTTGTTATATTTCTCAAGTATTTTCTGAACATAATGAGCTTGAGATAATATGTATCCTTCTGATGTTCAGGAAATCTTAATTCCTAAGATCACATCAGCTATTCCTAAATCTTTCATATCAAATTTATTGGTCAATTTTTTCCTGTGTAGACTGAATCATCTCATGATTTGTACCAATTATCAACATATCGTCTATGTAAAGACACACAATGACATGTCTTTTTTGAGTTGATTTAGTGTATACATACTTATTACACTCATTGATTTTTAATACGCTTGACAACATTTCTTTTTCAAATTTCTCATGTCATTGCTGAGGTGTTTGTTTTAATTCGTATAAGGATTTCACAAATTTGCACATCTTGTGTTATTGTCCATGAACATTGAAACATTCAGGTTGTTCCATGTAAATCTCTTAATCCAATTCACCATTTAAGCTGCTATGGCTATAAACATTCTTATTGAAGTGATACGGGTCTAATAAATAAGTATCAAAGTAATCAAGACATTATTTTATCTATAACCTTTTATGACAAGTCTTGCCTTGTACTTATCTATTGATCCAACCGGCTGCATCTTCCGTTTGAAAAGCCATGTGTAGCCTAGCGGCTTACAACCTGTAGGAAGATCAACAAACTCTCAAGTATGATTTTGAATGATAAAATCAATCTCACTATTGATAGCCTCTTTCCGAAAAGGTATCTCTGAAGAAGACATTGCTTCTTTATAACTTTGAGGATCATTTTCTAACAGGAATGTCAAAAAATCAAGTCCAAATGATTTAGATGTTCTTATTTTTTTGCTACGTCTAGGTTCATTTGCATATTGATAGGATTCTTGGTTAACTTGATCACTGCTTGTATCAGTATCAATGGTTCTTTGGAGAGACTTTATTCTCTGTTTTTCTTTACAAGGAAATATCTCTTCAAAGAATGTAACATTCCTTTACTCAATTATCATATTTGGATTGATGTCAGGAATTTCAGACTTATGTACCAAGAATCGATACATGCTACTATTGTTAGCATATCTAATAAATATACCATCAACAGTTTTTGGTCTTATTCTTACCTTTTTAGGTTTAGGAACCATCACATTAACGAGACACCCTCACACTTTCAAATATTTGTAGGAAGGTACATGACCTTTCCACAATTCATATAGTGTTTTATCCAGTTTTTGTGAGGTAACTTGTTCAGAACGTAGTTGGCGAAAAACAAGACTACCCCTACAAGTTCTGGGGTAAACCAGAGATCAACGTGGCACTAATCATTTCCTTAAACATTAAATTTCTGCGTTCCGCAATCCCGTTTTGTTATGGCGAATAAGGAGCAGTAGTTTCGTGAATAATTTCATGATTGGAACAATATTCACCAAATTGTGACACATATTCACCTCCTCTATCACTCTTGATTCTTTCGATTTTCTTTCCAAGTTGATTTTCAACTTCGTTCTTATAGTGTATAAAGCTCCCAATAGCTTCATCTTTGCTCCTCAACAAATACATATAGTAGAATATCGTGCTATCATCAATAAAATTGACAAAGTACTTTTTGCCGCCTATTGTTTACACAATATTTTTGTTACACACATCAGTGTGTATATGTTTCTAGGGTTCAGAACTTCGTTCTATGGAATGAAATGAAGTTCTATTCATTTTTGCTCCAACACATACTTCACATTTATATTCGTTATCAATTGTAAATTTATGTATAAGATCCATGTTAATTAATTTACGCATTGTATCATAAATAACAAGTCACAACCTACTATACCATACATTTCATGACTCAATAATAAAGCATAATATGTAGCTTTATTATTATTTAGTGTGATACATAAATATATGTATTGATGTTCAGAATCTGTTTTGAACAAGATACTGACTTCAATAGAGATTTATCTGCGGATTGGAAACGGGACGAAAGTCGCTGTTTTAACCGTAGATACCTAAGTTTAGGAACTACCCTTTGGGTATGTACTTAAATTAGGAAACTGTTATAATGTAACTAGTTTGACTAGAAACATTATCTCTATATCAGTGTTTGACCCGCTGCGGGTGAACCTTTATATTCTAGAACACTAAGGTGTTTTATTTTATAAAGATGATATTAAGATAAACACATTAGATGTGAATAACAGAATTTATATTTTGAATATAAATAATATCTCAAATTTATAACATGACAAATAAATAGCTCAAACTGATTTGATCAGTTAAGAAACTAATTGTGGCATTGTTGTCTGGGACACAATCAAACAAGACTCGTATATCCACACTTTCGAAGAGTGGGTACTAGGACTAATTTGATTCTATTCAAATGAAGTCTACGAATCTAGTTTATTGGGCAAAGTCCCAAAAACACTATTTACTTGGTAAAAAGTGCCAGTGCCACCGATCTATTAGCCCTAGTTCATAGTGAAGCAAGTGGGCCCATGTCTAGCTAGGCTAGATGTGGATATGAATATTTCGTGACCTATACGGATGTGGCATCGCATTATGGTTATGTGTTTCTTTTGAAGAACACAAATCAGAAACTTTTAAAGTTTCGACACGAAATAGACAAACAGATCGGCTAAAGTATTGAACCATCACGGTTTGACCATGATGAAAATACTTAAGCAATAAGTTTCTCATATACTTGAAAGAGTATAGTGTTCTTTCAAAGAGGACTCCTCCCGGAACACGTCAATTTGACGGTGTGTCCGAAATGAGAGACCGAATTTTGTTGGACATTATAAGGTTAATCACGAGTCGCTCTGAGCTACCATTTCCTTCAACGGATACACTAAATAGTGTAGAACTTATTTTGAATAAGGTTCCATAAATATATGTTTCACAGATAACATATTAGATATGAACGGGAAAAGAAATCGGGTTTCACATTCCTGTTAGATTTGGGTATGCTAGGCATATGTTTGGATGATACCAAACTAAAACCCAAATCAGATAAGTGCCAATTGTAGGTTATCCTAGGGATACCATAAGTATTGTACTTATACACCTCACAAGAGAATAATTAGATTATTGCTCACCATGTGGTTTTCCTAAGAGGAATACCGATATGCAGTGGTAAGTGGGAGGATAGTAAAACTAGATAAAAATCGGAGTAATACTATTCCAGGCGTCGAATCCTAATGGAACATAAATAGTTCATCAAGGATGAAACTATTCCAATAATCTTCGAATACACAAGAACCACGTATGTCGGAGAGAGTCAGAAAACAACATGGGGTATGGGTTTCTGATCTCACCTCATAAAGATGTCATTCTTATTGAGGAATACCAACTGACTACGTATGAGGAAGTGATACAAGGTATCGACTCCCTATTATGGCAAAGTGCCATAAAGTCCGATATGGATTCCATGTATATCAACTATGTTTGGATACTAGTTGACGTACAGCAAGGCATTGTGCCTATTGGTACTATATAAGTCTTCAAGGAAGACATACATGGATGGCAACATACCAACGTACTTAGCTAGGCTTATAGCGAAAAGGTAGAGTTATCAACATTGTGTTGATTACGACGAAACCTTTTACCTGTTTCCACGGCAAATCCATTTCGACAATGCTTGCTAATGTTGCATGTTTCATTCATGAAATGTGGCAGCTGAATGACAAAACTGTTTTCCATAACTGAAACCTTTTGGAGGATGTTTACAACATCTTGATGGTTTTGTCAAACCATAACAAGCAAACTAGGTTTGCAGGTTATTCGATCCACGTATGGATTGAAGCAAGCATTAGGTTCTTGGAATTGTTATTTTGATGTAATCATAATAGTTTATGATTTAATTCAAAATGAAAATATTTCTTGAGTATATAAGGAGGTTAGTGGGAGCGCACTGACAGTGAATGTCCTAAGTAATGATGATATATCATTTCTTGGAAATGATATTCCCATAATATAATCGGCGAAAGCTTGGCTTTCATGAAAAATGACTATAAGTCGCAACAAAGGTACTATACAATAGTAGTACGGAACAGTGAGCTGGAAATCTTCCAAGCAAGATACTTTTACCGAATAAACAACAAATGCGGGTAATTACTGCAGCTGAGGCAGCAATAGAAGCCATTTAGGTCGATAATAAATATAATTAGATTAGATATAGTTCTGTTAGCAGCTGAGCTAGGAACTAGCACAAGCTAAAGAATTAATGGTCTCATCGACGATCTAGATACTTATTTTGATATTCATCTGATTCGTTCGGATCATACATCGCGGCGATGTGATGATCGAATAAATCACAGTAGATGATAATCATGTAAATCCCTTGACGAAAAACTTTTCTCAGAAGTTTGAGCCAACCGTACATAGTTCGGGTGTTAAGCACTCGAGTGACTGGCTATAGGCCAAGTGGGAGATTGTTGGACAATTATGACCAATAGCGTCACTATTTGTACAGATCACAGTGTTGTTGTACAAATTAACTATGTGACAAAGGAGATTGCACTCTTATCATTTGTGATTAGATCACCTAGATATATAAATGATGAGAGGTCCCTATGATTTTTTCCTGGCCGGAGAATGATATGAGACAGTATCAGTCCACGAAGGAAAAATCATTAAATATCCCTAGTCATAGTATTATCGAGATTGGACATCGATAAATACATAAAAGACTAGTATTACACTTGTACACGTTTGTGAGGGCACAACGGCATTGTTCTCATATATTTGGGTATAGGATACTCATGCAAGTGTAATAGGAGGTTGTGTTTTACCGATGGTACGAGAAACAGTTTCACTCTGGATAAACCCCTGCGGAATCCCATTGGTAGTATGATTGTGTGTCTATGGGAGTCCGCAATCAGGGTAGGTGTATTTGGTCTTAACTTGAGACTTGTACCGCTAATACTTGCGACAATCAATATACTTTGGTTGAGGTCGTCCAGGGCTTTGACAGGTTATGTGTACACCAATTCTGGGTATATTGAGAATCGTAGTGTGTTGGGTTTGATGTTAAGACGGAAGTATCACTCCAGTCATATGGAGATGATGGTCACATAGGATACGGAACTCGTTCTCTTAAATGCTCGAGCTATCGGGATATTATGACTAGGTCATGTATATCTGATTATAGAGACTAGTTGCCAGACATCTGATATGTGCTTCGTACGGGGCAGACACAATTCCAGCCCCAGGCCTAGCACGTGAACATCCGATACTGGATCGACATACACAATACTACGGTATACTACGCTTGATATAGATCCTTTATTCATGTAAGGATATTTCCGGAATTGGGTAAGCATGGCGCTTTCCTAGAGGCCAACCTTATCTTGTAAATCGGTACAAACGTAGTACTAGGTACTTACGTGTTCGGATAGTCCGACGACCGTATTTACTGCCAATATATCCGGGGATCTCATGGGTCGCTTCCTGAAGATTCACCGATGATGTATGACTCGTACTTTATTAATCTGGGATTAATTAAAAGAGAGAAAATTAATCTAGGATTAATTTCGGAGATATTTTATTGGGATAAAATATTAATTAAAGAGAGAGAACGATTAATTTGGAATTAATCGATAAAATAATATATTCGATATATTATGCGAAATTGGATTTCGACACGGAATTGTAATTAGATTTTATTTCGGGCGAACGAATTAATTTAGAATTAATTTGTTAGCGACGTGAATAGTGATTTCGCTAGGCGTAATCGTTTCATTACATTGCGACGGAAAATTCGTTAATTTGGAATTAGCGAACCCGAGCCCGAGTGTGATTGCGAGCGCATTCGCATTTCGAATTCGAGTGCGGCACGCAAGTCAAATCGAGCGTCAAATCGCAAGTCACATCAAGCGTCAAATCACATGTCACTTTGAGTGATGTGATAATTTGATTGATTGATTTGAGTGATTGATGTGGTAGTTGAAAAGCATTAATTGCTTTTATTTTTTGACTTTTGCTTTTTGAAATTTAAAAATGGTAAATGCTTTATTAATTTGGGAAATTATAAAATCATTTTACACTTTTTATTTTTCACACACTCTCTCTCATCTTTTACGTTTTCTTCTCCCTCTCTTTTTCCCTCCTTCTCCTTCACGACTTGGAGCCGGTTTTCTTGTTCTTGTTGTGGTTTGACCGAATTAAAAGGAGAAGCAAGAGATGATTTTGTTGCAAAATCTTGTGCTAGCACACACCTTGAGTCTTCCAAAGGTGATAAGGAAACGAACACATGAGCTTGGAATCAATTTTAGAGCTTGAAGCTTTGAGCTTTCATGGAGTCCACCCATGGCCGATTCTTGGAGGAGCCAAACCAGTAGTCAAAATGAGCAGCCCACTACCTCAACAAGCTACTGCCGAGCTTCTTCATGGAGGAGGCCAATTCGTTTTGTTCTTCGTAGCACCATAACCGATCAATGTGAGTAATGTTTCTGCCATTCTCTTTTGTTGTATTCATGCGTTTTTCTTGCTTGACTTCATGATCTTGGGACCTAATCTAGAAACCAACAATACCTTTTCGCTAAAAGCCTAGCTTTATACGTTGGTATGTTGCCATCCATGTACGTCTTCCTTGAAGACTTATAAGTACCAATAGGCACAATGCCTTGCGGTACATCAACTAGTATCCAAACTTGGTTGATTTACATGGAATCCATTTCGGATATCATGGCACTTTGCCATGATAGGGAGTCGATACCTTCTATCACTTCCTCATACGTAGTCAGTTGGTATACCTCAATAAGATAGACATCTTTATGAGGTGAGATCAGAAACCCATAACCCAGGTTGTTTTCTGACTCTCTCCGACATACGTGGTTCTTGTGTATACGAAGATTACTGGTATAGTTTCATCCTTGATGAACTATATATATGTTCCATTAAGATTTGGTGCCTTGGAATAGAATTACTCCGATATATATCGAGTTTTACTATCCTCCCACTTACCACTGCATATCGGTATTCCTCTCAGGAAAACCGCACGGTGAGCAACAATTTAATTGTTCTCTTGTGAGTTGTATAAGTACAATACTTTGGTATCCCTAGGATAACCTACAATTGGCACTTATCCAATTGGGTTCTAGTTTGGTATCATCCAAACATATGCTTAGCATACCCAAATATTCAGGAATGAGAAACCTGGTTTCTTTCTTGTTCATATCTAATATGAACTCTGTCAAACAGAGATTTTATGGAACCTTATTCTAAATAAGTTATGCACTACTTAAAGCTTATTCGTTGAAGGAAATGGTAGCTCAGAGCGACTAATGATTAACCTTATCATGTCCAACAAAATTCGGTTACTCAGTTCGGACACACCGTCAAACTGACGTGTTCCGGAGGAGTCCTCATTTGAAAGATTACTTTATCTCTTTCAAGTATATTAGAACTTATTGCTTAAGTATTTTCCATTACGGTCTAACCGTGACGGTTTAATATTTTAGCCGATCTGTTTGTCTATTTCGTGTCGAAACTTAAAAGTTTCTGATTTGTGTTCAAAAGAACACATAACCATAACGCGATGCCACATCCGTAAGGTCACGAAATATTCATATCCACATCTAGCCTAGCTAGACATGGCCCCCTGCTTCACCATGAACTAGGGCTAATAGATCGGTGGCATTTACACTTTTACAAAGTAAAGGTGTTTTAGGCACTTTGCCCAATAAACTAGATTCGTAGACTTTATTTGAATGGAATCAAATCAGTCCTAGTACCCACTCTTCGAAAGTGTGGATATACGAGTCTTGTTTGATTGTGTCCCAGACAACAATGCCACAATTGAGTTTCTTCTGATCAAATCAGTTTGAGCTGTTTGTTTATCATGTTATATGTTTGAGATTTATTTATATTCAAAATATAAATTCTGTTATTCACATCTAATATGTTTATCTCAATATCATCTTTATATAATAAAACACTTTAGTGTTCTGGAATATAAAGGTTCACCCGCAGCGGGTTAAACACTGATATAGAGATAATATTTCTAGTCAAACTAGTTACATTATAACAGTTTCCTAATTTAAGTACACACCCGAAGGTAGTTCCTAAACTTAGGTACCTGCGGTTAAAACAGCGACTTTCGTCCCGTTTTCAATTCGTAGATAAATCTCTATTGAAGTCAGTATCATGTTTAAAACAGATTATGAACATCAATTTATATTTATGTACCACACTAAGTATTTAAAATCCAATTTCAATACTAGTAGTGAACACAATTTGAAAAACATATTTGAAGTCAGAGCCTTGCTCGTCTTCATTTCCTTCATGTCTGCTTTGTTCAAAACGGCCAGGTCACGCTTCCGCAATCCCGTTTGGCACAATTTAGGCAGACATTTTGGGATATGTCATTTATATTCGAAGAAGATTATAATGATATTGCCTTTGCCAGTTTCAACACTCCAGAAGCCTTTGGCCTTCTAGAATATCCAAGTAAGGTGCGACTTGCGCTACTTGCCTAATTGCAAACTTTCATTTTGTCTCCTTGAGAATAGTCATTAACTCTCCAAGAATTAAGTATTGCAATTTAGTACTTCTAAAATCTAAGTATAGATTTATGAAAATCGTTCAATTTCATTATCATACTTTAAGGATCTAATCCTTAGTTCTGATTCAGAAATTAAGGAGTCTACTGACAAGTTTAGTGGATTAAGCACTTAAGTTATCATTACATGATCTTCCAAAGATCATGCTCTACTATTACTTAACTTCGGGCTTAGGCCTAATATTTTATTTTATCAAATAAAGTAACTTATTATTTTCCAAGACCATCCTGAAATTTATTCCCAATTTGAAAAATTAAACCATTTAAATACATTTTCCCTAGGATTTTGTTTTAAATGTCAATCTTTCAATTATATTTTGATTTTAATAGTCCAACTATTTAATCAAAGATTTAGGTACTATTTATTATCATGATTACAATAGTCCAATTATTTAATCAACTATAATTAAATAGATTAAAATCAATTATATTGATTACTATAATCCAATTATAAAATCAACTATAAATGAATTGTTTGAATATAGTCCAACTATTTATTAAAACAACATTTAATATTAGTCAAACTAACCTTTAATTTATTTGACGATTGATATTTGAATGAGCGCGTATGGCAAGTAATTAAACGAATATTGCAAATTCAATTCTTGCCTCCCACTATTTTTCGGCGAGCTTCTAACCCTCTGTCGAGTACACGGGAAACCGTGTTTCCTAGCGGGCTAGGATCCCGTTAAATCGCACACAATCTTGACTTTGTCCAACAATTGTATGATAATTAACTAGGTAGATCTCTAAGATCGATTGGATCCAATCCAATTCCTAGATCCGGTAGGGGGACATCCAAGTCCGAATCATATATCTTTATATGCCAATACATCCAATGTATTACCTAACGTTTTTCCTTTGAATCAACTAAACCTTGGCTTGGCACAACAAACTTAGTGACCCAGTCAAGCGCGACCCATTTGTTAGACAGTAATGACCCATAGCGTCACTATTTTTGTAAATGATATTGTATTATTGTACAAAATTAACTATGTAGTAATGAAATTGCCTTTTACTACGTTTTGTAATTTAATTACTTTGATAAATAAATGGTAAAAGTCCCTATGATTAGTTCCGGATTGTGATGATATGAGACAGTATCAATCCATAAAGGTTTAATCATTAAATATCCCTAGTCGTAGTATTATCGAGATTGGACATCGATAATGCGGAATAGACTAGTACTGCACTTGTGCATGTTGTGAGGGCACAACGGCATAGTTCTCATATATTTAAGTATTGGATACTTATGCAAGTGCGTTAGGAGGTTGTGTTTTACCGATGGTACGGAAAACAGCTTCGCTCTGGATAGACCCCGCGGAGTCCCATTGGTAGTATGTCTGTGTGTCTATGGGAGTCCGCTTCACAGGGTAGGTGCATATGATCTTAACCTGAGATTTGCATCGCTAGTACTTACGACAATCGGTAAAATTTTAGGTTTGGTGGTCCAGGGCTTTAACGAGTTCTGTGATGTCAAGATGGAAGTATCACTTCAAGACATATGGAGATTGATGATCGCGAGGGATACAGAACGAGTACTCTATAATGGTTTGCAACCATCGGGATAATATGACTAGGTCAGGATTATCTGATTCAAAGAGACTGGTTGCTAGATGTCCGATATGTGTATCGTACGGGGCAGACACATATCCAGCCCCAGGCCTTACATGTGATCATCCGATACTGGTTCGATATACACTATACTACGGTATAC
>SKCR01054050.1:0-36879 GCA_019454045.1 Zanthoxylum bungeanum | reverse complement strand
TCGTGATCAACCTTATCATGTCCAACAAAATTCGGTTTTTAGTTTGGACACACCGTCAAACTGACGTGTCTCGGGAGGAGTCCTCATCTGAAAGAATACTATACTCTTTCATATATGTTTGAAACTTACTGCTTAAGTATTTTCCATTATGGCCTTACCGTGGCGGAATAATACTATAGCCGATCTGTTTTTATTTCGTGTCGAAACTCTGATGTTTCTGATTGTGTTCTTCAAAAGTAACACATAACCATAACGTGATGCTACATCCGTCAAGGTCACGAAATATTCATGTTCATATCTACCCTAGCTAGATATGGGCCCACTATCTTCACCATGAATAGGGCTAACAGATCGGTGGCCTTTTCACTATTACCAAGTAAATAGTATTTAGGTACTAAACTAGATTCGCAGACCTTATTTGAATAGTCAAATCAGTCCTAGTACCCACTCTTCAAAAGTGTGGATATACGAGTCTCGTTTAATTGTGTCCCAGACAACAATGCCACAAATAAGTCTCTATTGATCAAATCAATTTGAGCTATTTATTGTCAATATAAATTCTGTTATTCACATCTAATGTGTTTATCTCAGTATCATCTTTATATAATAAAACACTTTAGTGTTCTAGAATATAAAGGTTTATCCGCAACGGATTAAACACTGATATAGAGATAATGTCTCTAGTCAACTAGTTACATTATAACAGTTCCTAATTTAAGTACATACCTTAATGGTAGATATGTCAATATCTTTCAATATTTCACAAACCTTTGGCCAAGCCTTGGGTTTTAGAATATCGAAACGATGTGCACCTTGTGTAAACACAATTGCAAACTTTGACTTTACATGAATAGTCAATTAATTCTCCAAGAATTATAAATTGCAATTTTAATACTTCTTAATCCAAAATTAGAATTATGACAAGTAATTAATTAAGCATTAAAGTCATCATCACAAAAATCTTCCAAAGATTTATGCTTTACTTATCTTGCTTATTTTGGGCTTAAGGTACAATGAGTTATTTTATCAAATAAAGTAACCTATAATTTATTCCCAATTTGAAAATTAAATCATTTAAAATATTTTAATCCCAGATTATATTTTAAATATCCAACTTTTCAATTCTTTCTTGATTTTATAGTCCAACTATTAATCAATTTAATAAAGTACTATTTATTATAATGATTACAATAATCCAATTATTTAATCAAGTATAATTTTAATATTGATTACTATAATCTAATTATAAAATCAACTATCATTTTAATTCAATTATATTGATTACTATAATCCATTATAAAATCAACTATATATTGAATGAGTTGTATATAGTCCAACTATATATATATATATATTTTTTAAAACAACATAAAAATATTAGTCCAACTAATACTTTTGATAAATATGACGTGTGATATTTATTTGAGCGCGTATGGCGAGTAATTGAACGAATGTTGCAAATTCAATACTTACCTCCCACTATTTTTCGTCGAGCCTCTAACCCTCTGTCGAGTACTCGGGAAACCGTGTTTCCTAGTGGGCTAGGATCCCGTTAAATATCACACAATCTTGACTTTGGCCAACAAATTGTATCATAATTAACTAGGTAGATCTCTAAGATCAATTGGATCTAATCCAACTCCTAGATCCAGTAGGTGGACATCCAAGTCCTAAACATATATCTTATATATGCCTATATATCGAATATATACCTAACCTTTTTCCTCTGAATCAACTAGGCCTTGGCTTTGGCACAACAAACCTAGTGATCCCAGTCAAGCGCGAACCATTGACATGGAAGCTTCGTAATCTATGTCAATGGACAAGAAGTGGTCTTGACTTTGGCCAACAAACCACAACTTGGACACGACACCGATATGGAACAAAGCCTCGTGATTAAAACACATTCGAAGGACAAGGGCTTGACTTTGGCCAACAACCCCTGCCAATCTCGGATCTTGAGTAAGAATCACTCAATGGAAGGAAAATAAACGCTTGATATTTAACGAGGGTTTTTCGCGTGCAAATTGGCTACCAATTTAATTATCTTTGTTAAGGTCTCATCATCATACACCCTTAAACATGCATTCTAAATACATAATAAAGCGTGTATGAAAATAAATAATAATGATATGCGGATGGATACTTAACACATTGATCCTAGATCAAATCTCTCCCTTTCTCACTCAAGCTAGCACTAGTATTACTTCTACCCGTTACACTACACTTCTAAAGAAACCTCATATACATAGAGGTGAATAGGTGAGAAGAGAATACAAGAGAGAATAGAGGTGATAAGGCTGGACACGCAGGTCCAATTTAATAAATCGAATTTATTACAACAATTTCTAAAATTGCCCACCCGTCTAATATCCATCGATATACATTATTCATTCAACACAACCACGTATTCACACACATAAGCATGCTATCAATCAATCTAATCAAATTCATTAATCTGATAATTAAGTGACCATCCAATGTTCAAACAACGATTTGATTTTGTTCGAGTCAAACTCGTTTTTGCGAATAAGTACTTAAAGTACGAATTCATGAATTAAATTAACTACATCATTAAATCTAATTTAACATGTATTTAATACTAATTCACTATTCAATTCCAAATTAAATATTACACTTTTATTTAATAAACCTTTTACGATTTAAATTCCAAATCTAATCGTAACGCGTCTCAAAGACCGATTAATATCCAATATTAATTCAATTAAAGTCCAATGGGCTTTTAATTGATTTCTTAAGGCGTGGACTTTTGGTCAACTCGGGTCAAACCGATAACCAAAGTCCAATCCGGGATTTACCCCATAAGCCCATAAATCAATCTTGGCCCATTAGGCCCAATTGAACTTTCAAGGTTCATTAAGTCGCATTTGGGCTTTATGGTCAAGGTTTTGGGCCCAATTGGATCCAATCCATTTGGCCTAAACCAAACTTGATAAAATCAAGCCCAATAGGCCCAATTACAATATTAAAGTCCAATTTCCAAAATTAGGCCCAATTAATTAAATATGACAAAATCCAATTTCATATTCAATTAAAATAAAGTGTATTACATGATTAATCAACTAAATCAATATTTCTAAACACCATATTAGTCCAATTAATCATGCTTAATTCATTATTACATGTCCAACATACAAATTGAAAAATCAAACCCATTTACATGCTACTAAGCTCTCGGCCAAGGAGGGATTTTGTGTCCGATTTGGTTTCAATCCAATCGAACCTACAATCGACATTAAATCACCATCCAATTTGATTACATACACATCCAATGTCATAAAATCAAAAATACCAAGACAATAAAGGGCATACACATTCGGCCAACACAAGGATTTTGGGGTTTTGTCCAATTCGAAATCCAATCCAATTCTATTCAAATTAACATCAACCTAAATGATTTCAACTCATCAAATGAATCATAAATCAAAAAATTCCAAAAATCCCAAATATGCTTCAGCTTTCGGCCAAGGTAGATTTTGGGGTTTTTTGTCCAATTCAAAGTACTATCCAATAGACCTTAAATAACATCAAACACTATGATTCCAATTCATCAAATTAATCAAAATCAAAAAATTTCCAAGAACCCAAAATCATCACACATTCGGCCAACACTTCCAATTTGGGCAAAATTGATCCAATCACATTTTGTTGAAATTGATCAAATCAATTTTCAATTAAAGATCATTTAAACATGCTCAATTAATCAATTTAACCAAATCATGCTCAAAATCAAAATACCCATATTAGTCACATATTCGGCCAAGATGCAAAAATTTGGGGAAAATAATTCTAAATCATTTTTCAACAAATTGGTCCAACCAAAATGAAATTAAACATGTTATAAGCATACTTAAACAACCAATTAACTCAAATCATGCTCAACAAACATTTACCCAAATTTTAAGCCCTAAAATTTCATGCTTGCAACATTAGCTCTTGATGCCATTGTTGGTAAAAATCTAGGTCCCAAGATCAAACAAGACATGAAAACATGCATGAATACATCAACGGAGGTAGCGGAATACTCACATTGATCGGTTATGTCGATTTGAAGACGAATCAATGCCAAAAACGTACTGCCTTGCTCACGCCACTGCAACCAGTCCATGCTCACTGTCTTGGCAGTTTGGGTCTCAAAACGAAGCTCCAAACTCCATCGGATGAGTCCCGCCTCATGGTCGAACCTCCCTACCACCTTCGCAAGACTTGAAAGTGTGCTAGCACTTGATTTCTCACCATGAGAAACCACTCTTGGCTTCCCTTTGTTCACGCTATTTCTGGTTCCAAACCAGTGAACAATTCCTTCATTTGGCGTGAGAGAAGAGAGCATTTTGAGAGAGATAAAATTGTGTTGAGTTAAAATGATTTACCAAAAAATAATTTATATTTATGCCATAATATTTATTAAATAAATAATAAATTTATGACACAAAACATGCAATGGCTTAGAGTGTCAAACACTCAATTTCCATGCAATGACATTGAGTGCAATGTACACTATCTACATGCAATGCATTAGAATTAAATAATGCATAATATGACATGTGTCATGTGGGCCCCACACGTTTCAAATGAAAGTGGGCCCACGTACACTCACGCGTTCGGGTTCGATATTTCCGAAATACCGAGCTTACGTCGCGACGTTAATTAAATCGAATTTAAATAAATAATTGCGCCTAGCGAAATTATTATTTACGTCGCTAACGAATTAATTCTAAATTAACTCGTTTGCCCGAATTAAAATCTAATTTTAATTCCGCGTCGAAATCTAATTTCGTTTAATATATCGAATATATTAATTTACCGATTAATTCCAAATTAATCGTTATCTCTCTCTAGACGATATTTTATCTTAGATAAAATATCTCCGTAATTAATCCTAGATTAATTTTCTCTCTCTTCTGTATAATCCCAGATTATTCAAGAGTGCGAGTTGTGCGTCATCGGTTGATTATCGGGAAGCGACCCATGAGATCCCCGGATAATCTGGCAGTAAATACGGTCGTCGGAGTATCCGAATCACATACGTACCAAGTACTACGTTCTACCGATTTACGAGACAAGGTCGACTCCTAGCAAAGCACCAAGTCTACCTAATTCTCCGGACATATCCTTTAAAGAATATTAAGATCTGTATCAAGCGTAGTATACTAATGTATTGTGTATATCGGCCCAGTATCGGATAGTCACGTGCTAGGGCTGGGGCTGGATAAGTGTCTTCCCCGTCCGAAACACATATCGGATGTCTGGTAACTAGTCTCTATAATCGGATATTCATGACCTGGTCATAATATCACGATTGGATGCGCATCTCTTAAGAGCACTAATACCGTATCCTGCGTGACATCATCTCCACTATGACTGGAGTGATACTTCCGTCTTGACATCACATCCAATACACTACGATTCTCAATATACCCGGCATTGGCGTACACAGAACCGGTTACAGTCCTAGACGACCTCAACTAAAGTATATCGATTGTCGTAAGCATTAGCGATGTAAGTCTCAGGTTAAGACTATACACACCTACCTTGATTTCGGCCTCCCATAGACACCTAGTCATAATACCAATGGGATTCCGAGGGTCTATCCAGAGCGAAGCTGTTTCCCGTACCATCGGTGAAACACGACCTCCTATCGCACTTGTACAAGTATCCAATACTTATATATATGAGAACTATGCCGTTGTGCCCTCACAACGCGCACAAGTGCAATACTAGCCTATTCCGCATTATCGATGTCCAGTCTCGATAATACTACGGCTAGGGATATTTAATGATTAATCATTCGTGGACTGATACTGTCTCATATCATCTCAATCCAGGAACTAATCATAGGGACCTCTCTTCATTTATATATCTATGGTGATCTAATCACAAATGACGAGAATGCAATTTCCTTGTTACATAGTTAATTTGCTACAGCAACACAATGATCTGTGCAAATAGTGACGCTATGGGTCATTTTGTCCAACAGTAATACCTGAGAGGTATGGATTCCTGATCTCACCTCATGTAGATATTAATCTTATTGAGGATACTGAACCAGCTATGTATGAGGAAGCGATACAAGGTATCGAATCCACTTTATGGCAAGAGGCCATGAAGCCGAAATGGATTCCATGTATACCAACCAAGTTTGGACACTGGTTGATGCACCAGAAGGTGTAAAGCCTATTGGATGCAAATGGATCTTCAAGAAGAAGACAGACATGGATGGCAACGTACAAACGTACAAAGCTAGCTCGTAGCGAAGGGGTATCGTCAACAACTTGGAGTTGATTATGACGAAACTTTCTCACCCCTTGCCATGATTAAATCCATTCGGATAATGCTTGCGATAGCTGCATATTACGATTACGAAATATGGCAGATGGACGTTAAAACCGCTTTCCTTAACGGAAACCTGTTGGAGGATGTTTATATGCAACAACCTGACGGTTTTATCGCACCAATGACGTATGATTCAAACTCGATTAATCTTGGATTAATTACGGAGAGACTTTATCTTGGATAAAGTACTATATAAAGAGAGAGAACGATTAATTTGGAATTAATCGTAAAATTATTATATTCGATATAATAATCGAAATTCGATTTCGACGCGAAATTAAAATTAGATTTTAATTCGGGCAAACGAGTTAATTTAGAATTAATTCGTTAGCGACGTAAATAATGATTTCGCTAGGCGCAATTATTTATTTAAATTCGATTTAATTAACGTCGCGACGTAAGTTCGGTATTTCGGAAATATCGGACCCGAACGCGTGAGTGCACGTGGGCCCACTTTCATTTGGAAACGTGTAGGGCCCACATGACACATGTCATTATATGCATTATTTAATTGTTGATGCATTGCATGGAGATAATGTACAATGCACTCAAGGGTTTTGCATGGAAATTGAGTGTTTGACACTCTAAGCCATTGCATGATTTGTGTCATAAGTTTATTATTAATTAATAAATATTATTGCATAAATATAAATTGATTTTTGTAACAAAAATCAGATTTCTCCTCCCTCTCAAATTACCGAAACAGTAAGCAAGTTTTGGCTCTCCATTTCTTCATTTGTTTTGTGGCAAGACTTGAAGAATTTGTGTTTGTTTGGAACATAAAAACACATCTTTGGCTAGCACCATCAAGGGATCATACAAAGGTGTTATGGGAAACTCATCTTAGAGCTTGGAAGGATCAAAAATTGCTTGGAGCTTCTCTTTTCTGTTTGGCCGAATCCATCACTGCACAAAGGAGAAAGTTTTGTTTCATCAAACGCATCCGCATTCCGATCTTTGTGAGTATGATTCCGCCATACTTCAATATTGTTCATTCTTTTATATATTTTGCTTGAATCTTTTGATCTTGGGACATGGATTAGATTTTCCAACAAGGATTATTTGCCTTTTATTGAATTTATAGATAACCGTAGCATTCATTCTTCTACATCTTATGCACCATTTCAAATTGTTTATAGTTTTCAGCCACTAACTCCATTAGATCTGTTACCATTACCTGTTGATGAGCATGCAGGGTTAGATGGCAAAATAAAAGCTGATTTGTGTGAAACACATACATGAGAAAGCAAGAGAGCACATACAGAGGAAGATTGAGCAATATGCTTCTCATTCCAATAAGGGAAGAAAACGTGTGGTATTTCATCCTGGTGATTGGGTTTGGGTACACATGCGCAAGGAGCGATTTCTGAACAACATAAATCCAAGCTACAACCAATAAGAGATGGTCCATTTCAAGTTTTGGAGCGGATCAACGATAATGCGTACAAACTAGATTTACAAGGTGAGAGTATAATGTGTTTACTATATTTAATGTTTCTGACTTAACTCTTTTTGATGTAGGTACAGATTCGAGGTCGAATCCTTTTCAAAAAGAAGGGAATGACATGAATCCAGCCACTCAAGGAACATTAGATGTCACGGCCAGTAATACGGCAGAGCCTTTGCAAGTTCCAACAGGGCCAATCACACGCCAGAAAGCTATGAAGATCAGAGACGCAATGGCGAGACTAACACAAAATGCCATGGCCAAGTATGACAGACAACCCTAGGGCATATTGGTGTCACATGAGGGATTCAATGGAGTGGGTCCAAAGCTATTTTACGTTGCCCAAGTCATTCTAGAAGACGCGCAATAGCCGATTTTGAAGATATGACTATTTTGAAAAATTTAGCCATTTTATGCCTTATATGTAATTCGGCCAAATGATATTGTATTTTGACCTTTTGCTTGTCATGTTGACTCTAGTTACGCTATTTTTAACTTATTTAGCGAGATCATTTGGGTCAAATTGGATTAGAACTAAGTTAGTTAGTTAAATGACCTATTAGATATTCTTTAGAAATGATGCCACTTTTGTTGACTTTTTATTTTGATCTTTTTGCCACTTGCATAAAGATCTTGGTGGGGATATTTGTAATATTTAGTAAATGACTACTTAGGACTTTAGCTTTATATAGCCATTGGGTAGTTTTAGGTCCTTTTGATGTTTTTACCTTTTGAAGGTCATTTTGGTAAATTTGCCTTATCCTATATATTGTAAACTTTATCTTTTTCAATAATAACCTACAAATTTCGAATTTCTTCAAAGAAAAATGGCTATGGCCGAATTTCAAGCTTAAGGGAGGGATTCCCCTTTGTTTCAACTTTAACTTATCTGAGGCGTGGCAACCTTGGTGGCGTCTCCGTGCTAGCACAACACTGTAAGGAATCATAAGACAAGTTCTTGTGGTTTTTCTTTGTGGCCTTTGAAGGGTTTTGTTCCTACAAAATCAAATTCACGGTGATTGGGGTTCTATCAGTTAAGAGGGGTTTTCTTGGCCTTAAACATCCAATTGAGTTCCTTATCAAAGGTTCTTGGGACTTGTAACAAAACTAGGCATTTGCTTGGTTTAACCTTGTTGGTTTCTATAATTAGTCCCAAAGAAAGATTAAGCCATAGAAATACAAATAACATACATGCAAAGCTAGAAACATGGCAGAATCATACTTACTAAGCTTTGTGACGAAAATGGTGAAGACAATCCTTGAGTCTTCAAGGTGGAAGTTTCGGCCAAGATGAGAGGAAGAGAAGCTTCAAGTCTTCAAGTGTTGTTCCAAGCCAAGGTTTTCCCTATCACCTCTTTTGATCCTTCAATGTGCTAGCAAAATGGAGAAATGAAAATGATTTTTCTACCTTTGGTTTGAAGCTCACGGCGTGAGCAAGGAGAAGGAGAAGAGTGTTAGACTTTTCAATTTTGGTTCTCTTTCTTTTTTTACCAAAACCGTGAGTTACCAAAATGAAAAGCAATGATGAGATATCAAATACCAAAATGAATTTTTAATTAAAAAACCCTTCAAAAACCGTGAAAGGTTTTCCCTCCAAAAAAAAATTTCATCAAATGCCATCATTATCTCACATTGAGAATAGAGACAATGTATCATCCCATAAAGGTGACTAGATACATCCATCATCTATTCGTGTCAAGTAATGAGATATCGCGATGTGATTTGCGGATTCCACCCGTTTCAAAATACGAATGTGTCCGCAAACACTTTCGGGCTCAAATTCGCTAATTCCGAATTAACGAATTTCCGTCGCGACGAGAATTAAATAATTACGCCTAGCGGAATTACTATTCAGATCGCTAACGAATTAATTCTAAATTAATTCGTTTGCCCGAATTAAAATCCGATTTTAATTCCGCGTCGAAATCTAATTTCGTTTAAAATAATATATCGAATATATTATTTTATCGATTAATTCCAAATTAATCGATCTCTCTCTCTCTCCTAATAAGGCATTTTATCCAAGATAAAGTTTCTCCGTAATTAATCCAAGATTAATAAAGTTCGAATCAAACATCATAGGTGAATCTTCAGGAAGCGACCCAAGAGATCTCCGGATATGTTGGCAGTAAATACGGTCGTTGGATAATCCAAACACGTACGTACCTCGTACCACGTTTTTACCGATTTACAAGACAAGGTTGGATTCTAGCAAAGCGCCATGCCTCCCAATTCTCCAGAAATATTCTTACTGGAATATTAGATCTTTATCAAGTGTAGTATACCGTAGTATCACGTACATCGATCCAGTATCGGACGATCACATGTTAGGCCTGGGGCTGGAAATGTGTCTGCCCCGTACGAAACATATATCGGACATCAAACAACTAGTCTCTTTAAATCGGACAATCTTGACCTGGTAATATTGTCCCGACGGTTGCAACCTTTTATAGAGTACTAGTTTTGTATCCTGCGTGATCATCATCTCCATATGTCTGAAGTGATACTTCCATCTTGACATCACATCCAGTACACTACGATTCTCGATAAACCCAGAAGAGGAGTACACAGAACCGGTTAAAGCCCCGAACCACCAAAACCAAAGTTTACCGATTGTCGCAAGTACTAGCGATGCAAGTCTCAGGTTAAGACCATATACACCTACCGTGATGCGGCCTCCCATAGACACGCAGACATACTACCAATGGGATTCCGCGGGGTCTATCCACAGCGAAGCTGTTTTCCGTACCATCGGTAAAACACAACCTCCTATCGCACTTGCATAAGTATCCAATACTTAAATATATGAGAACTATGCCGTTGTGCCATCACAACGTGCACAAGTGCAATACTAGTCTATTCCGCATTATCGATGTCCGATCTAGATAATACTCTGACTAGGGATATTTAATGATTAAACCCTTTTGTATTGATACTGTCTCATATCATCTCAATACGGAATTAATCATATGGACTTTTTCCATCAATATATCAAAGTAAATAATTATATATAAAACGGCAAAAGGCAATTTCATTATCACATAGTTGATTTTGTACAATAATACAATATCATTTACAAAACAGTGACGCTATGGGTCATAATGTCTAACAATCTCCCACTTGGCCTATAGCCAGTCACACAAGCATCTAATACCTGAACTATGTATATGTCGTTCAAACACTTGCTGAAGAACAGACTTCGTCAGCGGATCTGCAATGTTGTCATCTGATGCGACCTTCTCGACCATTACATCGCCACGATGTATAATCTCCTGAATCGGATGGTAACGCCGAAGAACATGCTTGGATCGTTGACGAGACCTTGGTTCCTTAGCTTGTGCTATAGCCCCGTTATTGTACAATACAATGGCACGGGCTCAGCTGCTAACGGAACTACTCCTAATCCAATTAGGAATTTACGATCCAAACTGCCTACTTTGCTGTCCGACGCAGCGATATACTCCGCTTCTGTTGTTGAATCGGCAACAGTATCTTGCTTGGATGATTTCCACTCACTGCTCCGTTATTCAAACAAAAAATGTACCCTGATTGCGACTTGAAGTCGTCCTTGTCGGTTTGGAAACTTGCATCGGTGTACCCAGACACCTCAAGTTCTCCACCTCCATAAATTAAGAAAGCATCCTTAGTTCGTCTAAGATACTTAAGGATATTCTTAACTGCCATCCAGTGACCTTCACCTGGATCGGCCTGAAAGCGACTGCACATGCTCAAAACATATGACACATCAGGTCGCGTACATATCATGGCATACATGATCGATCCGACTGCCGAGGCGAACGGTATCCGACTCATGTTATCTCTTCTTCTTTAGTCTTAGGACACATGTCCTTAGACAGAAGGATACCACGTGACATTGGCATCAATCCCTTCTTGGATTGATCCATGTTGAATCGCTTCAACACTTTGTCAATATATGTACTCTGGGAGAGTCCAAGCAGCTTTCTAGATCTATCCCGGTAGATCTTTATTCCCAGAATAAAGGCTGCTTCTCCCAGATCTTTCATGGAGAATTTTAATGAAAGCCAAGCTTTCACCGACGTTAGCATGGGAATGTCATTGCCTATAAGCAATACGTCGTCGACATAAAGGACAATAAAAGTCAGTGCTCTCCCCTAACCTTCTTGTATACACAAGGGTCATCATCGTTTTGTACGAAATCATATTCTTTTATGATCTCATCAAAATGCTGATTCCATGACCGTGATGCTTGCTTCAATCCATAAATGGATCGATTTAACTTACAAACCTTGTTTGCAAGTCTAGGTACGATAAAACCGTCAGGTTGTTGCATATAAACATCCTCCAAAAGGTTTCCGTTAAGGAAAGGGTTTAACGATCCATCTGCCATATCTCGTAATCGAAATGCAGCTATTGTTAGCAAGCATATCCGAATCGATTGAATCATGGCAACGGGTGAGAAAGTTTCGTCATAATCAATACCATATTGTTGACGATACCCCTTTGCTACAAGCCTAGCTTTGTACGTTTGCACGTTGCCATCCATGTCGGTCTTTTCTTGAAGATCCATCTGCATCCAATAGGCTTTACGCCTTCTGGTGCATCAACCAGTGTCCAAACTTGGTTGGCATACATGGAATCCATCTCGGACTTCATGGCATCTTGCCATAAAGCGGAATCAATATTCTGTATTGCTTCCTCATACGTAGTCGGTTCATTATCCTCAATAAGATTAATATCTACATGAGGCGAGATCAGGAACCCATACCTCTCAGGTACCTTCCTGACTCTCTCCGACCTACGCGGTCCTTGTGTATCTGAAGATTGTGGTACAGACTCATCCTGGATGGTCTGTTTATGTTCCGTCGTTGATTCATTGCCAGGAACAGTATCACTACGATTTTCATCGAGCTCCACTTTCCTCCCACTTACCACTGCATCTAGGAATTCCTTCTCAAGGAAAAATGCATGTAGAGCAACAAACACTTTGTTCTCTTGTGGGTGATAGAAGTAATATCCTTTGGTTTCCTTAGGATATCCCACGAAAAGGCATTTATCTGATTTGGGTTCTAGTTTGGTACCTTCCAAACGTTTAACATATGCCCAGCATCCCCAAATCTTCAGGAAAGAGAAACCTGGTTTCCTTCCTGTCCATTTCTCATATGGAGTCTGTTCAACAGACTTTGACGGAAACCTTATTCAAAATAAGTACCGCACTGGTTAATGCGTATCCCCAGAAGGATATTGGTAGCTCAGTCCGACTCATCATCGACCTTACCATGTCTAACAAGGTACGGTTTCTCCGTTCAGACACACCGTTTAATTGCGGTGTTCCAGGAGGAGTCCACTGTGAAAGAATACCATTTTCTTTCAAGTAATCTTGAAACTCATAACTTAAGTATTCGCCACCACGGTCCGACCGCAATGTCTTAATACTCTTGCCTGTTTGTTTTTCTACTTCGTGTCGAAACTCTTTGAATTTCTCAAAAGTTTCCGACTTGTGTCTCATTAGATACACATAACCATAACGAGATGCATCATCCGTAAAGGTTACGAAGTAATGATATCCACCTCTAGCCTGGCTAGACATGGGCCCACATACGTCACTATGAACGAGGGCTAACAGTTCTGTGGCACGTTCACCTTTACCACTAAAAGGTGATTTAGGCATTTTGCCTAAAAGACAAGATTCGCAGACATCATATGAATTAAGATCAAATCCGTCCAAGTACCCACTCTTCGAAAGTGTGGATATGCGAGTCTTGTTTATGTGTCCTAGACGACAATGCCACATGTAAGCTTCATCTTTTAGATTACTCTTTTTGAGCCTTTTGTTTGTTATTTTATGTTTAGGAGATTCATTTATATTCAAAATATAAAGGCCATTATTTGTTACAGCAGTGCAAATTTCTGCATCATTTTTATATAAATAACACCCAGTGTTTCTAAATACAAAAGTGTACCCATGCTGGGTTAACAAAGATACAGATATGATATTCCTAGTCAAACTAGGTATATAATAACAGTTCAAAAGTTTAAGCATATGCCCCGAAGGCAATTCCAAAACAAAAGTCCCTACAGCCAAAACAGCAACTGGAGTTCCGTTTCCGACTCGTAGATCAACCTCCCCTGAAGTCAGCATCCTGCTATCCTGCAGATCCTGCAAATCAGTACATATATGAGCAGCACAACCAGAATCAAAAATCCAATTTTTAAAACTAGAAGTAGTCATATTTATCTCAATAACAAACATACCGAGGCTAGTGCCTTGCCTGCCTTGATATCCTCCTTTGTCCCTTGCCCATTCGGCAGTCACGTTTCCAGTGACCCTTTTTGCCGCAGTTGAGGCAGACATCTTGAGATTTGTCCCTTGGCTTCCCAGAAGCTTTTGTCAACTTGCCTTTACCCTTTTTCTTATGTTTCTTCTTCCTCACCCCTCCAGTAGCTTTGGGCCCAGCCTTTGGCCTCTGAGAGGTCGATGCAAAGTGCGCCTCGCGCTTGCCCCCTTTTGGAGTTCTTTTTCAGACTCCTTCAAGATGGATAACAGCTCTCCAAGAGTGTCATCCGTATCCATCAACTTATAGTTGATTATGATTTGTTCCAAGTATCAGGAAGTGACTGTAAGATCAAATCTATGGTCAGCTCAGCCTCCAAGACTATTCCCATATTGGCCAACTCATCAATATCGGCGATCATTTGAGCCCCGTGGGCCTCAACTGATGCGCCTTCAGTCATTCGGGCGCGGAAGAGTTTCTTCACCAACTCGTACCTTTCCATCCGCTTGTTGGAGCGGTGGAGATCTCGCAGTCTAGCCATCATACTATAAGGATCCAAGTCCCTATTCTGGCGACGAAAGTGCTGAGTCATCGAAGCTAACATAATAGCCTGAGCTGTGTCACAATCATTGCTGTGAGTTTTCCATAACTCCAGCTCAAGTGGGTCAGTGGGCTTAGGCGGGAGAGGTGTTTGTACAGTGTACAGCATCCTCTCAGCCCCAAGGACTATCCTCAGGTTCATTTCCCAATCAGCGAAGTTTGTGCCCTTAAAGACATTGTCACCCATGATGATGTCTCGGACATTTACCTTGCTTGCCATCTCAACTACGATAGTCCAACTATCTAGTTAACGATAAAATGGGTACAGTCAAACTGTTACAAGAAAAAATAACAATGAATTAGTCCAACTAATTTTAATTAATTAAACGAAATAATTTTGAAAGACGCGTAAGGCTAAGTATCTGAATGAAATTGCAAATTCAATACTAGCCTCCCACTATTTTTATCAAGTCTCTAACCCTCTGTTGAGAACTCGGGAAATCCTATTTCCTAGTGGGCTAGGATCCCGTTAAATAACACACAACCTTGACTTTGGCCAACAAGCTGTATGCTATTTAACTAGGTAGATCTCAAAGATCAATTGGATCCCATCCAATTCCTAGATCCGGTTAGGTGGACATCCAAGTCCAAAACATATATATATTTACTTATGCCAATGTATCTAATACATTTTCCTAACCATATCCTCCGAACCATCTAGGCCTTGGCTTTGGCACAACAAACCTAATGATTCCGGTAAGCGGGACCCATTGACAAGGAAAGTTTCGTAATCAATGTCGTTGGACAAGAAGTGATCTTGACTTTGGCCAACAAATCACAACTTGGACAAGACACCGATGTGGAACAAAACTCTCATGATTCAAGTACATCCTCAATTGAAAAAGGTCTTGACTTTGGCCAACAAACCAATGCCAATTTTGGATCTTGAACAAGGGATTTTGCGTAATTGGCAACCAATTTATTATCTTTGTTAGGTCTCATCATCATACACCCTTAAGCATGCTTCTAAAACATCATAAAGTGTATAAAGTAAATTAATAGTGATATACGGATGGATATATAAAACAACTTGTTCCTAGAACAAATCACTCCCTTTCCACTCCCCGCTAGCAATATTCTACTTCTACCCAATTACATAATACAATAAGAGAAACCTCATTTACATTGAGGGGAATTAGGTGAGAAGAGAATACAAAGAGATAAAAGAGATAAGGCTGGACACGCAGGTCCAATTTATAAATTCTAAATTTACAATAATTTCTAAAATTACCCTTTCCCTTCTAATATCCATCCGCTATACACTATTCATTCATCACATACATGTATATTCATTCAAGACATGCTATACAACCAATCTAATCCAATTAATTAGTCTTTGTTTAAGTGATCATCCAATGTTCAAACAATGGTTTGATTTTGCGCGAGTCCAACTCGTTTGAGAATAAGTACATAAGGTACGAATTCACGAATTATATCGAACTACCCGTTAAATCCAATTTAAGTCGTATTCAATACTAATTCAATTTATTTAATTCCAAATTAAATGTTTACACTTTTAATGTGCTTTTAAAGATTAGATTCTAAATCTTATCAAATTGGGTCTCCAAGCCCAACTAACATCCAATGTGTGTTTAATTAAAGTCCGATGGGCTTTCAATTGATTTATCAAGGCTTGGGCTTTGGTCAATGTGGGTCAAACCCAATTACCAAGCCCAAATAAGGAATCACCCTTAAGTGCCATAAAATCAATTTCAAGCCCATAAGGCCCAATTAAACATAAAAGCCCATTAATTAAATTTAATATTCCAAATTTTAAAATTCAATTAATGAAAGTGTAATTGCATGATTAATTCATTAAACCAAATATTTCAAAAACACCAATTTAATTTATTAATCATCAATTGTTCAAAACACTTGTCTAACATTTATTTGAACAAAAAATCAAGTCCTTTAACATGTCATGTTGTATTCGGCCAATAGGGATTTTTGCGGTTCGATTTGTTTTTCAATCCAATTGAATCACTAATATATCCCGTATTGATTTTAAGTCATCTAATGAACTTGAAAGCAAAAAATCCAATTAAGTGAAATGATCTCCATTTTCGGTCAATCACAATTTTGGTTAAAAATCATCCAATGCATTTTTCTTAAAATTGATCATGTAATACATCATATTACATACATTTAAGCATACTCAAATCATCTAATGAACTTGTGCATGCAAAATACCAAACTAGTAAAATGACCTACACATTCGGCCAAGGCATCAATTTTTGGAAAAATTATCCAATGCATTTTTCTCAAAATTGATCATGTATAATATCATATTACATACATTTAAGCATACTCAAATCATCTAATGAACTTGTGCATGCAAAATACCAAACCAGTAAATGACCTACACATTCGGCCAAGCATCAATTTTGGGGAAAAAATATCCTATGCATTTTTCTCAAAATTGATCATGTATAATATCATATTACAAACATTTAAGCATACTCAAATCATCTAATGAACTTGTGCATGCAAAAATTCAACTCAGTGGAAGTACCTCACATTCGGCAATGCAACATTTGGGGAAAAATCATCCAATGCATTTTTCTCAAAATTGATCATGTATTATATCATATATCATACATATAATCATGCTTAAGTCATCAAATAAACTTGTGCATGAAAAATTCCAACCAATGGAAGCACCTCCACATTCGGCCAAGACAACCACTTTGGGGAAAAATCATCCAATGCATTTTTCTTAAAATTGATCATGTAATATATCATATAACATACATATAAGCATACTTTAGCATCCAAGTTCACAAGAACATGCTTCAATCAATTTTCCCCAAATTAACCCTAATGTATTTCATGCTTAAACATGGCTCCATGATACCATTGTTGGTTTCTATAATTAGTCCCAAAGAAAGATTAAGCCATAGAAATACAAATAACATACATGCAAAGCTAGAAACATGGCGGAATCATACTTACTAAGCTTTGTGACGAAAATGGTGAAGACAATCCTTGAGTCTTCAAGGTGGAAGTTTCGGCCAAGATGAAGAGGAAGAGAAGCTTCAAGTCTTCAAGTGTTCCAAGCTCCAAGGTTGTTTCCCTATCACCTCTTTTGATCCTTCAATGTGCTAGCAAAATGGAGAAATGAAAATGATTTTTCTGCCTTTGGTTTGAAGCTCACGGCGTGAGCAAGGAGAATGAGAAGAGTGTTAGACTTTTCAATTTTGGTTCTCTTTCTTTTGTTACCAAAACCGTGAGTTGCCAAATGAAAAGCAATGATGAGATATCAAATACCAAAATGAATTTTTAATTAAAAAACCCTTCAAAAACCGTGAAAGGTTTTCCCTCCAAATAAAAATTCATCAAATGCCATCATTATCTCACATTGAGAATAGAGACAATGTATCATCCCATAAAGGTGACTAGATACATCCATCATCTATTCGTGTCAAGTAATGAGATATCGGGATGTGATTTGCGGATTCCACCCGTTTCAAAATACGAATGTGTCCGCAAACACTTTCGGGCTCAAATTCGCTAATTCCGAATTAACGAATTTCCGTCGCGACGAGAATTAAATAATTACGCCTAGCGGAATTACTATTCATATCGCTAACGAATTAATTCTAAATTAATTCGTTTGCCCGAATTAAAATCCGATTTTAATTCCGCGTCGAAATCTAATTTCGTTAAAATAATATATCGAATATATTATTTTATCGATTAATTCCAAATTAATCGATCTCTCTCTCTCTCCTAATAGGCATTTTATCCAAGATAAAGTTTCTCCGTAATTAATCCAAGATTAATAAAGTTCGAATCAAACATCATAGGTGAATCTTCAGGAAGCGACCCAAGAGATCTCCGGATATGTTGGCAGTAAATACGGTCGTTGGATAATCCAAACACGTAAGTACCTCGTACCACGTTTTTACCGATTTACAAGACAAGGTTGGCTTCTAGCAAAGCGCCATGCCTCCCAATTCTCCAGAAATATTCTTACTGAAATATTAGATCTTTATCAAGCGTAGTAAACCGTAGTATCGCGTACATCGATCCAGTATCGGACGATCACATGTTAGGCCTGGGGCTGGAAATGTGTCTGCCCCGTTCGAAACATATATCGGACATCAAACAACTAGTCTCTTTAAATCGGACAATCCTGACCTGGTCATATTGTCCCGACGGTTGCAACCTTTTATAGAGTACTAGTTTTGTATCCTGCGTGATCATCATCTCCATATGTCTGAAGTGATACTTCCATCTTGACATCACATCCAGTACACTACGATTTTCGATAAACCCAGAAGAGGCGTACACAGAACCGGTTAAAGCCCCGAACCACCAAAACCAAAGTTTACCGATTGTCGCAAGTACTAGCGATGCAAGTCTCAGGTTAAGACCATATACACCTACCCTGATGCGGCCTCCCATAGACACGCAGACATACTACCAATGGGATTCCGCGGGGTCTATCCAGAGCGAAGCTGTTTTCCGTACCATCGGTAAAACACAACCTCCTATCGCACTTGCATAAGTATCCAATACTTAAATATATGAGAACTATGTCGTTGTGCCATCACAACGTGCACAAGTGCAATACTAGTCTATTCCGCATTATCGATGTCTGATCTCGATAATACTCTGACTAGGGATATTTAATGATTAAACCCTTTTGTATTGATACTGTCTCATATCATCTCAATACAGAATTAATCATATGGACTTTTGCCATCAATATATCAAAGTAAATAATTTACAAAACGACAAAAGGCAATTTCATTATCACATAGTTGATTTTGTACAATAATACAATATCATTTACAAAACAGTGACGCTATGGGTCATAATGTCTAACAAACCTAAACAAGCAGGTTCCTTGTCAGGATGGTTCGGCGGTGGGGATTCCAACGTTTATAAAAAAAATAGGTCGTACCATAAAGAAAATGACACAATCCTAAACTTAAAATATTTATTTTTGAAGAATTAACATACAATATAATATAAAAATAGAATACTAAATATTGATGGTGGTTTTTTACCCCGAAGAAGGTTTAAATATTGATGATGGGTGGAATGGGTATTATACTTACCCAAAAATAGATGATAAGAAGCCATAAGAGGTTCGACAGAGGAGCCCGAACGCGTGATCCAGAGAGGTTCTTCCAGGGATAGAATATGTTGAAGGCAAGTCAATCATTGATGCTGACCTGATCTCATGAGGAAGTGATAGATTTAGGGTTCTCTTGGGATTTGTTGAAATCGACCCGATGAAATCCTTGTAAGAGTTGGTATTCGGCGCACTAATTTTTGAGTGGATAAATTACAGACAAGGAAATGGTTTATGTGACAAATACACTTGAACTTAGAGAGTTCCACAATATGCAGTATATTTGTTGAGCACTTGAGCAATTAATTATGAATAATTCAGATTATTCATAATTTACACATACGTATTATTTTTAATATATATTTGTATATTATACATAATTTAATAAGATACACATTAATGGCCAATTGGTAATTAAATTTTAACACTTGTTTTATTAATATTAATTAATTATTAATCATGATAAAAAGAGAATATTCTTGGAATATTTTCTCATAACCTTATTTTGTCATTTAGTAAAAGAAATTCAAATTAATTAATTATTAATTAATTTAGCTTTCTTGAAGAAAGAATATTCTTGGCATATTCTTAACATTAGGCTAATTGTGATTGGCCAAACCATGTGTGTGTGACACATGGACTCCACTAACGTAAAATTAGTTAATTAATCTTATTTACATAAGATAAAAGATGTGTAATTTTGGACCAAGTATTGGATTTGGAAAATGACCAAAGGGCTCCAAATTTCATCCATGGTAAGTTGAAAATGGAAAATGTATTTTCAATTTTTAGTTAGCCATTTTTCTAAAAGAGTGAGAGTAAAAAAAAATGTTAGGGTTAGTTTCCAAAAGAAGAACACCAATGAGAAGGATTTGGAGACTTTGAAGTAAATTTACGAGCTTAATTTGATTAAGGTAATACACTTGCTTTTAGTCTTGAGAAATTTTTTCATAAGCATGCTAATATGTGTTAGATATGTATTAAATGTTTCCTAAATATATTTTTAGATAATATATTTGTTTCCAAATACTTTGTGTTGTTGGATTTGATGGTAGCCTTATTTTTCTTTTATTAGCATGTGTGATTTTTATTTTAATTAAAGCAATTAGATTCAAAAATTTATATTGTCATTCTAGAGTGTTGTAGCCACTCATACGATGCCTATAATTGTTCTTGAGACTTCATTTGTGGTGACTTTAAAATGGTGTAGATTAATTTGGTGGGAAATTGAGTTTTTACATGAAAAATGGACAGCTTGAATTTCTGGATCAGATTTGGAAAAAATATTATTTTGTGATTAAAAGTATGATGTTTGGATGTGTTATGGGTGTTAAATAAATACCGAAAAAAATTCCGAGTCGAAAATCATGAAAATGGTAAATTATACAAAAACGGGCTTATCGCCTAATGGCAGTCCAAGCAGTGTATTGTTCACTATTTGGACAGTCCAAGGACTGACCGGTTACTGCCCAAGTGATAGGGTCGACTCCCTTGGTATTCGGTTGACCGGCTACCCATTTTTCGTAGTATTTATTCGAAATATTTTTGTAAAATCTTTACAGCGTTTTTGCGATTAGTTTATGTTGTTAAATTGTTAACAAATAATATGTTTAGGTGAAATACGATCTAATTAGAGGTAATGTATATAGGCTAATTTGTTCGGAAAATTTTAAAATGTTTAAAGACTATTTTTGCTTAAAACCGCGCTTCCGCCGCCAAAACGCCAACAAAAATGGTATTAGAGCGTTTGATCCCACATCTAAAATATTTTCAATGCTATTAAATATTTGATATTTAATCTAATTTATTTTTCGCATGTTAAAATTGAATTGATTGGATCAATTTTTAACTATTTGATAGTAATTGAAAAATCCTTGTAATAATACTTTATTTCTTTATGTGTATATTTTTACACTTTAGTGGTCCGTCTTGTCAATACGGATGCAAATTGATTTTTATAACCATGACCGTAACGTGCCAAAGATGTGTGGGTGTGGTTTATAGTAATTAATTTGCACCGGTAAAATTTATTTTGATAAGAGACAAATTCGAGCGAAAGTGCATACCAATAGATGCCAAAGCAGTGAGGTAGTACATAAGTAACTTGAGCTTGTCATTGGCAAGTATTCCCTTGAACACGCCTCATCCAATAGATGCCAAAATAGTGAGGATCATAATTGATTCAGGACCTGAATTAGGAGTCACATTTGATGTGATTGATAATTGTTATCGACTCGCGAACATACGTAGGCACAACGTGCCAAAGCTGTGTGTCGAAATATGTTCGTGAGATGCACTTCCTACTATAGAATTTAATTTAAGTATTGAATTCTCGTATTTTGTTTGGGGATTATGAAATTACGTTAAGTAGTGGGGGATAATCTTTAGATTAAAAATCCATGATCTGTTGGATGTTGTATGATATAGATGAAATTACTTAATCTGCTAATTATTATGTGTGCTTTAAATGCACATGCTGTAGAGGAGTAGAGTGAGCAACAAAGGGAGAACATATTCCACACTAGGTGCCATGCGAATGGAAAAGGGTGTAGTATTATCATAGATGGGGGATGTTGTACTAATGTTGCTAGCAGAACATTAGTTGAACGATTGGGGTTGAGTTACTTGAAGCACCCCAAACCTTACAGGTTACAGTGGTTGAATGAGTGTGGAGAAATAAATGTGACTAAGAAAGTATTGTTAAGCTTCACCATTGGGCAGTGCACTGATGATATTCTATGTGGTGTAATATCTATGCATTCAGGACATATTATTTTGGGAAGGCTATGGCAGTTTGATAAAAATGTTATTCATGATAGGTTCAGGAATAAATACTCTTCATTATAATGGAAAACCCATTACCGTATATCCACTAACCCATAGACAGGTCTACGAGGATCAGGTTAAGTAGCAACTTGAGCGTGATAAGGAAAAATTGAGGGAAAACACAACCTTGGGGGAAACTAGTGTGAGCGGTGAGGTAAATGGGACTAAGATCGAATCTAGTGGGAAAAACAAGACCAAAGCCGTGAGTGGTCCTATAGGGAGTACGAGTGAACGTGAAGAGGAAACAAAAGAGCGAGTCAAAAAAAATTTCTACATGGGTGAGGGTGAAGCGAGGAAAGATTTTAAGGCTAACAAGCTCATGCTTTTACTAGTCTACAAGGATCGCCATGTTTATTTTGCTAACACTGACTATTTGCTTCTAGTTTCATCTCTTTTGCAGAAATACAATGATGTACTGACAAAGGACATTTCTAGTGGTCATCCATCTATCAGAGGCATTGAGCACCAAATAGACTTCATATCGGGGGCAGTCATTCCAAACAGACCAGCTTATAGAAGAAACCATGAGGATATAAAAGAGCTTCAAATACAAGTTCAAGAATTGATGGACAAATAGTATATAAGGGAGAACATGAGTCATTATGAATACCAGTGCTTCTACTTCCTAAGAAAGATAGGACATGGTAGATGTGTGTCGATTGTCAAGCAATCAAAAATATAATGGTAAAGTATCACCACCCTATTCCTAGGCTAGATGATATGTTGGATGAATTGCATGGTTATAAGGTATTTAGTAAGATAGATCTTAAAAGTGGATACCATCAAATTCGTATGCAAGAGGGAGATGAATGGAAAACCACATTTAAGACCAAATACAGATTGTATGAGTGGTTAGTCATGTCATTTGGTCTTACAAACGTACCTAGCACATGTATGAGATTAATGAATCATGTTATGAATGCATTTATAGGTAAGTTTGTTGTGGTATACTTTGATGATATCTTAATTTACAGTAAGACAATTAATGAGCACGTTTTGCATTTGAGGCATGTTCTTGATGTTTTGCGAAAGGAATAATTGTACGCTAATTCTGACAAATGCACATTTTGCATGGATAAAATTATTTTTCTTGGCTTTGCATTGAGTGCAGATGGAATTGAGGTAGATTTGGAAAATGTGAAGGCAATTCAGGATTGGCCCACACTAACAACAATGACAGAATTCTGAAGCTTCCATGGATTAACAAGCTTCTATAGGAGATTTTCAAGTACTTCAGCAGTATTGTCGCACCATTGACTGATGTAGTAAAAAGACAGTTGATTTTCAATGGGGCGAGGCGCATGAGCATGCATTCCAAGTTCTTAAAGTAAAGTTATGCAGTGCACCAATTTTGACACTACCCAACTTTGAGAAAACATTCGAGATTGAATGTGATGCATCAAGGTTAGGTATTAGAGCAATTTTATAAAATAAAAGAAGCCCATAGCCTATTTTAGTTAGACGCTGAATGAAACAACATTGAGGTACCCCACGTAGGACAATGAGTTGTATGCGTTGGTAAGAGTTCTTGAGAAATCATTGAGGTACCCCACATATTGAAACATTTGAAGGGTCAAGGTAAGCTGAATAATAGACATACAAGATGGATGAAGTTTGTTGAATCAAGGTTAGGTATTAGAGCAATTCTTATAAAATAAAAGAAGCCCATAGCCTATTTTAGTTAGACGCTGAATGAAACAACATTGAGGTACCCTTGTAGGACAATGAGCTGTACATTGTAAGATGAAACAACATTGAGGGACCCAACATATTGAAACTTGAAGGGTCAAGGTAAGCTGAATAATAGACATACAAGATGGATGAAGTTTGTTGAATCATTTCCATATGTTATACACTGCAAACAAGGTAAGGAAAACATTGTTGCCGATGCACTATCGCGAAGGTATACTTTACTTACTTCTTTGAGTACATGGATGTTTGGGTTTGAATTTATTAAAGAACTTTATGCATGTGATGTTGACTTTAGTGATATAAGCCACAAGTGAAAAGTCTACTTTTAGTAAATTCCACCAACACAATGGGTTTATGTTTAGAGAGAATAGATTTTGCATTCCTACTTATAGCATGCGTGAATTGTTGGACAGTTATGGCCCATAGCATCACTATTTGTACAGATCATGGTGTTGTTGTACAAATTAACTATGTGACAAAAGAAATTGCTCTTCTATCATTTGTAATTAGATTACCAAGATGTATAAATGATAGAAGGTCCATATGATTAGTTCCGGATTGATAAGATATGAGACAGTATCAATCCATGAAGGTTTAATCATTAAATATCCCTAGTCGTAGTATTATAGAGATTGGACATCGATAATGCAGAATAGACTAGTATTGCACTTGTGCGTGTTATGGGAGCATAACGACATAGTTCTCATATATTTGGGTATTGGATACTCATGCAAGTGTAATAGGAGGTTGTGTTTACCGATGGTACGGAAACAGCTTCGCTCTGGATAGTATGACTATGTGTCTATGGAAGTCCGAATCAGGGTAGGTGTATTTGGTCTTAACCTAAGACTTGCACCGCTAATACTTGCGACAATCAATATGCTTTGGTTTTGGTCGTCCAGGGCTTTAACAGGTTCTGTGTACGCCTCTTCTGGGTATATTGAGAATCGTAGTGTATTGGGTGTGATGTGGAAGTATCACTCTAGTCATAGTGGAGATGATGATCACGTAGGAAGTATCATTTACATTGAGGGGAATAGGTGAGAAGAGAATACAAACTGTCATAAGAGATAAGGCTGGACTTGCAGGTCCAATTAATAAATTCCAAATTTATTACAACAATTTCTAAAATTGCCCCACCTTTCTAATATCCATCCGATATACATTATTCATGCATCGCAACCATGTATTCACACAAACATGTTATCAATCAATCTAATCAAATTAATTAATCTGATAATTAGTGACCATCCAATGTTCAAACAATGATTTGATTTTGCGCGAGTCAAACTCGTTTTTGCGAATAAGTACTCAATGTACGAATTCTCGAATTAAATTAAACTACATAATTAAATCCAATTCAATTTGTATTTAATAGTAATTCGCTATTTAATTCCAAATTAAATATCACACTTTATTAATAAACCTTTACGACTTAAATTCAAAATTTAATCGCTACAGGTCTCAAAGCCCGATTAATATCCAATATTAATTTAATTAAAGTCCAATGGGTTTTTAATTAATTTCTTTAAGGCGTGGACTTTTGGTCAACTCGGGTCGAACCCAATAACCAAAGTCCAATCCGGGAGTTACCCTATAAGCCCAGAAATCAATTTAGGCCCATTAGGCCAAATTAAACTTTAAAAGTCCACTAGTCGCATTTGGGCTTTATGGAAGCGGTTTTGGGCCTAATTGGATCCAACCAATTTTGCCTAAACCCAACTTGGTACAACCAAGCCCAATAAACCCAATAACAACTTTAAAAGCCCAATTTAACAAAATAGGCCCAAATAATTAAATTGTCAAATCCAATTTCACAATTCAATTATCCAAAAGTGTATAACATAATTAATTACCCAATTTAATATTTCCAAAACACCAATTAGCTCAATTAATCATGTTCTTCATCATTAAACCATGTCCAACACAATTTAATAAAAATCAAACCCAATAAATGCTTCCAAAGTCTCGGCCATGGGGAAATTTCATGCCCAAATCAAATTCAATCCAATTAAATTCAATTCAACATTAAATCAATATCCCCAAATGATTTCCAACACATCCAATGATCAAAATCAAAAAATCCAAGATAATTTAGGGCATCCATATTTTCGGCCAAGCCTCAAAAATTGGGGAAATTTGTTCCAAACACAATTTCTTTAAATTGATCTAATCAATCCTCAATTAAACATCAATTAAGCATATTAAATCATCCAATTTCATTATTCATGCTCAAAATCAATTTTACCCAATTTTTAACCCTAAATCATTTTCATGTTGAATATTGGCTCAAGATACCATTGTTGGATTCTCTAAGGTCCAAGGATCATTATCAAGCAAGAAAATACATGTGAATATGTGGGACACAGAAACTGGGCGACACATGCTGTCCTAGGCTCGCGGCCTAGTTGGGAGTACGGAGTAGCCCGCGGGGGACTAAACCGGAGAGTAATGGAGTCGCCACTCGGTGTGAACCGGGAAAATGAGATTTAAGGCCGCACTCACCCCTCGCAAGGGAAGACCTCAAACCGTTGGGTTCGGAATGGTCCCTTACTTATGTCACTTGTAATAAAAGGATTTATGTAATAATTTAAGTAGCACTTATTTCCAAGAGTATCATGCTTCTAAATTCACATGTACAAAATAAAAATTACACCTAAGTTTACATATATCTCACATCTAAGATTGCATGCATGAAAGTACATTAAAGTAACAACGAACATACAACTTCACTGGCATATTATATTCAAGAAAACACAAGCACACATATTAACCACACGAGCACACATGTGAGCACCTTATCAAGTGGTACGTGGAATTGTATCCCAAGTACAGACCGTACTACCGTCCATTTGGAACCGGCTACGAAATTTATGTCTGGGTTTCCATCCGATATACCACAAGAAATAATACTCAAATGTTATCATGACATTGGCATATAAATTGTAATACATTAAACACATTGTATTCATACATGTGGGGATAGCTACTAGGAAAACTATGTATGAAATATGATGAAAATGACTCAGTTCAGTGGGTGCGTGTTCGCGTAGCGTTTGAAAACGCGTTCGAACGGTAAACAGAATGTTTGCGTTCGTGTAGCGTTCGAGAACGCGTTCGAACGGAACTAGACCTGATGCATGATAAGAATAAGAAAGTGCGTTTGCGTTCACGTAGCGTTCGAGAACGCGTTCAAACGGTAAACAGAAGGTTCGCGTTCGTATAGCATTCGAGAACGCGTTCGAATGGAACCAAAACTGATGCATTATGAGACTAAGAAAGTGCTTGTGCGTTCGCGTAGCGTTTGAGAACGCGTTCGAATGGTAAACAGAAGGTTCACGTTCGTGTAGCGTTCGAGAACACGTTCGAACGGAACCAGACCTGATGCATGCAACACAAAGAATAAAGGCAACAATGTCAAGCTCAGTATGTCCGATTAAACGTATCTTGCATTCAACCGAACACACATCAACCGGCGCAGCAAAGCATCGTGGTAAAGGGCTTTAACCACTCCCCGTAGGGGATCTTTCATTCCACTTACTAAGCTCATGCGCTCGATTGAATCATACATACAAAGAATTAAAAGCAATAATATCAAACGTAGTATGCCCGATTGAACGTGTCTTGCATTCAACCGAACACACGTCAAACGGCGCGGCAAAGCATCGTGGTAAAGGGCTTTAACCCCTCCCCATAGGGGATCTTTCATTCCACTTACTAAGCGCATGTGCTCGATTGAATCATACGTAAATGAGCAACATGCAGAATTCAAGTGACGAAAAGTAAATAAATGAATCAAAGCAACATGAAACAAAAGAAGGTGCTGTTTATTCAAGTGGTACGTGGAGTTGTATCCCAAGTACAGACCGCACTACCGTCCATTCGGATTCGGCTACGGAATTTACGTCTGGGTTTCCATCCTATATACCGCAAGAGACGACACTCTTTCATTCATCCAATACCCACAACACGCATCATACACACACAAGATTCAACAAATAATACAATCAAAATAAATAGCAAAAATCAAATAAAGATGAGTGTGGAAAGTACCCTCAGGTCTAACCTTTTTGCCAACTTTCGGGCTTGCGTTTCACGGACGTCAGAAAGGGTGCAGCTCCTCAACTTCTCTGGTTCACTGGTTTAGCGTCCTAGCTCACTGTCTTGCTGTTTTGCTTGCCATCCGGTCTCCGTTCTGCTGCTGTTCGGTCTCCGTTCTGTTGCTGTTCGGCCTCTACTTTGCTACTCATTGTTCAGGTCACCTGTTTTGACGTCTCAACGAACTGTTTCGAGTGTTTTTCGTGGTTTTTAGTGTTGTTTTGGGTGGTTATTTCAAGGATTATAAGTGCAGTTTATTTTACTGTTTTAAGGGATTTTAGGGACTGTTTTGGGATTGGTTTGGGCTGCTGTTTGGAGGTATATTTTCGGTGATGGAGGGCTGCTGTATGGGGAGATTTTCGGTGATGGGTAGAGGTTTAGGAGGGTGCTGTTTTCGGTTACGGAGTGGAGGATATAAGGGGAATGGTTTGTGTTCTTCCTGTTGTTATTGCCGTGAATGGCTAAGGCTTTTGTGTTATGATTTTTCTGTGAGTTATCTGTATGAGCTAGAGGAGTGCATGTCTTGGTTAGAGGTTGTTTATATAGAGAAGGGCTAGGGCTTCACCTTGTCTCACAAGGAAGGGATTTTGGCATTAAAGAGAGATATGATTTGGTGTTGAGCAAGGAAAGTCAAAGATTGAGGGGGGACAAATCTTGGCTAGATTAGGAATACAAAATATTTAATTTGTTATGATTGATTTTATTTAGGCATGACATCCTTTTAATTTAGTATGTGATTTGTTTGGTTAGGAAGTTAATATATTTGATTTATCTTTATTAGGTATGATTATATTTTGTGTTTTATTTAATTGGTAAATGGTTTAAATATTTTATTTAATATTTAATGTTTAATTTAATTAAATTAGGATGTGTTTTATGGGCTTTGGGGAGCTTATTGTCCTGGGGTGCGAGGCTAGCAGCAAAACCAGAAACACCGACGCCGTTCGAACGCCAATTCGAACGCTACACGAACGTCCGCAATCTGTCTGACGTTCGAACGAAGTAACGAATGCAGCACTAACGAAGATAGTGAACTTGTGAAATGAACTTGATGACGTACCTATTCTGAATTTCCCCTTCTGACCTCCGTTTCCCGCAATATCCTTAGCTAAAAAGGTAGTGCCTCCAACTGAGACTCATCATCGGGTTTCACATGCGAAAATGCAATGCCTACAGTCGCCCCCACTTTGATGGGACTTGTGCAGTGTGTGACTTTGAACAATCATATCAAAGTTATGCAATACATTTTCACTTACCTGGCTCGGCTGCTACCTCGAGCTGAGTTGGTGCTGCAGCGGACCTCGATCCTGGGACGCGTCCCGATAATTGCAACCTACAACGGGGGCACCTCGACCCTGGGCACCTCGACCCAATACCGTTGACTATAGGGACCTCGCCCTCGAACTGATGATGTAGTGGGTACCTCGACCCTGGGCACCTCGACCCGGAACTACAACTGACAACGGGGGCACCTCGACCCTGGGCACCTCGACCCAACACCGCTGACTATAGGGACATCGCCCTCGAACTGATGATGTAGTGGGTACCTCGACCCTAGGCAGCTCGACCCGGAACTACAATTGACAACGGGGGCACCTCGACCCTGGGTAGCTCGACCCAACACCGCTGACTATAGGGACCTCGCCCTCGAACCGACATGATATGGGCTTCGCCCCCAAGCTGATATGGGCCTCGCCCCTTGGGACTCATCCTAAAAACTAAAATTGTGCTGACGCTGCTTGGCTCATTTCTGCCGCTTTCTCCTTTCTTCGAACCTGCGAACACAAAACGAAAACAAACACGAAGAGAATGCAATGTTATGTGTATGCATGAATGATTTTCTTATTCCGTTGGGTTAGGTCTTATGCTAATTCCCGTGGTGACTACTCGGTCTTCTCTCCCTCAGGTAAAGTATTGCTTCAATCTGTCTACGTTGATTGGCTCGGTGAACTCGTTCCCCTCCAAGTCTGATAGCTTCACTGCTCTATTTCCCATTACCTTCTGCACTATGTAAGGTCCTTCCTAGTTTGGTCTGAATTTTCCTCTCGGATCTGTCATCGACGGCCTCGACTGCTTAAGTACCAAATCACCCTTTCTGATCTTGGTAGGACGCACTTTCTTGTTCAATGCCCGAGCTAGTCTCTTCTGATACAACTGCTTGTGATACAAAAACTTCGTTCTCTTCTCATCCAATAGTGCTAACTGATCAAACCTCTGTACGGCCCATTCCCGTTCCGGTAATTCTGCCTCTGTTAATACCCTCATAGACTGTATTTCCACTTCTACCGGCAATACTGCTTCCATTCCATAGACCAAAGAGTAAGGTGTGGCCCATGTTGCTGTCTTACTGATGTTCTGTACCCCCACAAAGCATACGGTAATTTCTCGGCCCAATCTCTGCAATTTTCTGTCATCTTGGCTAAAATTGTCTTTATAGTCTTGTTGGCTGCCTCAACTGCCCCATTTGCCTGCGGCCTGTACGGTGACGACTTGTGGTGGCCTATGCCATACCTCTGTAACATTGCCTTCGTCTCTCCTTGAAACTGGACCCCGTTGTCTGTCACTACATGATGCGGCATACCATACTGACAAATGAGGTTCCGAGCTATAAACTTTGCCATCTGCTTTGCTGTAATATTACGGAATGATTCGGCTTCCACCCACTTCGAGAAGTAATCTACTGCCACTACTATGAAGCGATGCCCATTTGATGCATTCGGTCGAATTTTCCCAATCATATCAATCCCCATGCTGAGAAAGGCCACGGCTTTGACAACCCGTGCAATTCTGTGTGCGGTAAGTGATTCAAATTACCATGTGCTTGACAGTCATGACAGTGCTTCACCATCTTCGCGCAATCTGTTTCCATGGTTGACCAATAAAAACCTTGTCTCACTATCTTGCGGGAAAGATTCAACCCGTTCATATGCGGACCACATACCCCGGCGTGTATTTCTTCCATTACATGTTGAGCTTCTTCTTTTCTCAAACACTTCAACTGAATATTGTTTTTCTGCCTCTTGTACAGTTCCCCTTTGAAAATCACATACTGGGAAGCTAACTTCTGAATGGCTATTATGTCTTTTCTGTCTGCCCCTTCCGGGAGTTCACCATGTTCCAGATACCTATGAATGTCATAATACCAAGGTTTACCGTCGTCGACCTCAACTTCCAGAATTCTTTCTATCTCATAAACAGGTTTTCTTGCTGTTGTCAGTATCAACTGTCTCATCACTAACTTTTCTGGATTTTCCCAAGGCGCTGCTAGTGTAGCCAATGCATCTGCCATCTGATTCTCTTCTCTCGGTAAGTGCTGAAACTTACACTCGGGGATAACCTGTGCCAATTTTCTGAGGTGAAAAAGGTAAGGCTTCAACCGTTCTTCCTTCAATTCCCATTCTCCTCGCATCTGCTGGACTACCAACATAGAATCTCCGTAGACTTCCACACTCCCGACCTTCAAGGCTATCAATGCTGTCAAACCAAAAGCACATGCTTCATACTCGGCCATGTTATTAGTCACTCTGAATGTCAACCTCTTGGCTAAAGGCAAAGTCTCTCCCTCGGGGGTCACTATCATTATCCCAATTCCGGCTCCCTTGTAATTCACTGCTCCATCAAAAAACATCTACCATCTCTGAACTGTTATCGCTTGGATCTCTTCATCTGGAAATTCAAACTTATACTGATCCCCCTCAACAGGTTGCAATGCCAGAAACTCTGCTACTGCTCGCCATTTGATCACTTTGGAGGTGAGATACTCAATGTCAAACTCTGTCAACAATACCAACCATCTGCCCAATTTTCCCACTAGTGAAGGCACCGAATGAAGATATTTCAGAGGATTCTCCTTTGCCACCACCTGGATCTTGTAAGACTGGAAATAATACCGCAACTTTCTGGAAGCCCATACCACTGCAAGACAGATCTTCTCAACCTCCTGATATCGAGCCTCATACGGGAGCATATTCTTACTCAGATAGTAAACGACATGTTCTACCCCTGTCTCATCTTCCTGTACCATCATTGCCCCCAGTGCTTCTGATTCTATAGCCAAATACAATATCAAAGGTCTGCCCGGTCTCGGAGGTTTCAATACAGGTGGCTTTACCAAGTACTCTCTGATTCTGTCGAAGGCTATCTGACACAGTTCATTCCATCTCACTGGCTGATCTTTTCTCAACAGTTTGAAGATAGGCTCACATACCGATGTCAACTTGGCAATGAATCGACTGATGTACTGAATCTTCCCCAAGAATGCTCTGACTTCTTTTTCTGTCTTCGGTGCAGGCATTTCTGTGATTACCTTGATCATTTTGGAGTCTATATCTATTCCGCCCATTCCCACTGTATGACCAAGCAATTTCCCTGATGTCACCCCAAACACATATTTCTTGGGGTTTAGTCGCAGGTTGTATCTGTCAACTCTCTGAAGAAACCTTTCCAGTGCTTCAATATGCCCAACCCTTGTTTCTGATTTCACCATCATGTCATCCACATACACCTCAATCTCTTGTGCATCAAGTCATGGAAAAGTGTAGTGGCCATCCGCTAATAAGTAGCTCCCGCATTCTTAAGCCCAAACGGCATTACTTTGTAACAATAAGTTGTTGAGTTTCAATCAAGTCCCAAGATCATAAATCATGCATAAAAATGAGTTGAATACATATCAAAGGAGGTGCGGAATAACTCACATTGAACGGTTTTGGATGCAAAGAACAAGATCCATTTTCCTCTTTGTTGAAGCTCAGTTTTGGACTCCATTGAGCTGCTGTGATGCTCGGTTGGGGCTGTTTTGATGCCTTCAAAATTCGGCCATTGATGACTCCATGGAAGCTCAAAGCTTCAAGCTCCAAAAATAAATCCAAGCTCACAAATTCGTTTCCCTATCACCATAATATAACCCATGTGTGTGCTAGCACTACTCTTCTTCATTTGCTTCTCAAAATTTCGGTCAAACCAGAAATTTTTGGAGAAGAAATCGGCTCCAAGCCGAAAGTGGAAGAAGGAGAGAAAAGAGAGGGAGAGGAAGAGATGCGTAAAAGGTGAGAGAGAAAAGTAAAAGGAAATAAAATGTAATAGGTTTTTATAATTTCTAAAATTAATAAAACCATTTACCAATTCTTTTTACTTTTCATTAAATACTAAAGTCAAAAAGTAAAAGCAAATGTTGCTTTTTCAACTTCTACATCAATCACTCAAATCAAGTGACAACATGTCACATCACTCAAAGTGACAAGTGATTTGACAAATGATGCGACTAGCGATTTCATGCTTGATGTGACTTGCGTGCCGCGCTCGAATTCGAAATGCGAATGCGCTCGCAATCACTCACGGGCTCGGATTCGCTAATTCCAAATTAACGAATTTTCCGTCGCGTCGTAATTAAATGATCACGCCTAGCGAAATCACTATTCACGTCGCTAACGAATTAATTCTAAATTAATTCGTTCGCCCGAATTAAAATCTAATTTTAATTCCGCGTCGAAATCCAATTTCTAATAATATATCAAAAATATTATTTTATCGATTAATTCCAAATTAATCGTTCTCTCTCTTTAATTAATATTTATCCCAGATAAATATCTCTGCAATTAATCCCAGATTAATTTTCTCTCTCTTCTAATTAATCCCAGATTAATTAAAGTGCGAGTCATACGTCATCGGTGAATCTTCAGGAAGCGACCCATGAGATCTCCGGATATGTTGGCAGTAAATACGGTCGTCGGATAATCCGAACACGTAAGTACCTCGTACTACGTTTATACCGATTTACAAGACAAGGTTGGCTTCTAGCAAAGCGCCATGCCTACCCAAATCTCCAGAAATATTCTTACAGGAATATATAGATCTGTATCAAGCATAGTATACCGTAGTATTGTGTATATCGGCCCAGTATCGGATAGTCACGTGCTAGGCCTGGGGCTGGATTTGTGTCTGCCCCGTACGAAGCACATGTCAGATGTCTGGTAACTAGTCTCTATAATCGGATATACATGACCTTGTCATAATATCCCGATGGCCGCGCAGCACTTAAGAGCACTAATACCGTATCCTGCGTGACATCATCTCCAATATGACTGAAGTGATACTTCCGTCTTGACATCACACCCAATACACTACGACTCTCTGATAAACCCAGAAGTGGTGTACGCAGAACCGGTTAAAGCCCTGTACCACCAAGACCAAAGTCTATCGATTATCGTAAGTGTTGGATAAAATGACCCATAGCGTCACTATTTGCACAGATCATTGTGTTGTTGCAGCAAATTAACTATGTGACAAGGAAATTGCACTCTCATCATTTGTGATTAAATCACCATAGATATATAAATGAAGAGAGGTCCATATGATTAGTTCCTGGATTGAGATGATATGAGACAGTATCAGTCCACGAAGGATTAATCATTAAATATCCATAGCCGGAGTATTATCGAGACATGACATCAATAATGCGGAATAGGCTAGTATTGCACTTGTGCGCGTTGTTAGGGCACAACGGCATAGTTCTCATATATATAAGTATTGGATACTTATGCAAGTGCGATAGGAGGTCGTGTTTCACCGATGGTACGGGAAACAGCTTCGCTCTGGATAGACCCCTCGGAATCCCATTGGTATTATGACTTTGTGTCTATGGGAGGCCGAAATCAAGGTAGGTGTGTATAGTCTTAACCTGAGACTTACATCGCTAATACTTGCGATAATCGGTAGACTTTGGTCTTGGTGGTACAGGGCTTTAACCGGTTCTGCGTACACCGCTTCTGGGTTTATCAGAGAGTCGTAGTGTATTGGGTGTGATGTCGAGACGGAAGTATCACTTCAGTCATAGTGGAGATGATGTCACGCAGGATACGGTATTAGTGCTCTTAAGTGCTGGCCGGCCATCGGGATATTATGACAAGGTCATGTATATCCGATTATAGAGACTAGTTACCAGACATCCGACATGTGCTTCGGACGGGGCAGACACTTATCCAGCCCCAGCCCTAGCACGTGACTATCCGATACTGGGCCGATATGCACAATACTACGGTATACTACGCTTGATACAGCTCTATATATTCCTGTAAGAATGTTTCTGGAGAATTGGGTAGGCATGACGCTTTGCTAGAAGCCAACCTTGTCTTGTAAATCGGTATAAACGTAGTACGCGATACTTACGTGTTCGGATAGTTCGACGACCGTATTTACTGCCAACATATCCGGAGATCTCATGGGTCGGTTCCTGAAGATTCACCGATGACGTATGACTCGCACTTTAATTAATCTGGGATTAATTCGATGAGAGAGAAAATTAATCTGGGATTAATTACGGAGATATTTTATCTCGGATAAAATATCGTTAAAGAGAGAGAACGATTAATTTGGAATTAATCGATAAATTAATATATTCGATATATTATAACGAAATTAGATTTCGACGCGGAATTGAAATTAGATTTTAATTCGGGCGAACGAATTAATTTAGAAATAATTCGTTAGCGACGTGAATAGTGATTTCGCTAGGCGTAATCATTTAATTACGACGCGACGGAAAATTCGTTAATTTGGAATTAGCGAACCCGAGCCCGAGAGTGATTGCGAGCGCATTCGCATTTCGAATTCGAGCGCGGCACGCAAGTCACATCAAGCGTCAAATCGCTAGTCGCATCAATTGTCAAATCACTTGTCACTTTGAGTGATGTGACATGACAAGTTGTCACTTTAATAAAGTGACTTGATGTGAAAAAGTAGAAATGATGTGTGAAAAGATGAAAAGCATTATTTGCTTTTTGCTTTTTGACTTTTATTAAGTTTTATATATCCTTTTATTTTTCTTTTACTTGGTAAATAAAAAAATAAAAGGAAAGGTAATACAAAAGGCATCATTTTTTCTCTCTCTTGGAAGACACACGGTTTTCACTCTTTGGAGCCAAAAACCTTCTTCTCTCTCACTCACGGTCTAGGACGTTTTTCTTCTTCATTTTTCTGGTTTTTTCACACCAAATGGAGATGCTATGGATCTTGTTGCAAGACCTAAGTGCTAACACACTCATGGAGGAATACAAAGGTGATAGGGAAGTGATTCTTTGAGCATGGAAGCTTGAAGCTTGGAGCTTCAATGGTGACCACCATGGGCGATTTTTGAAGACAATTTCACAGCCCAAAAGTGCGCCCAACAGCAGCTCCAAATGGCCAAAACCGAGCTCCATGGATGAAGAAAAAAGTCTTGTGTTCTTTGCATCTCAAACCAATCAATGTGAGTTATTCCGCACCTCCTTTGATATGTATTCAACTCGTTTATGCATGATTTATGATCCTTGGGACTTGATTGAAACTCAAGAATGGTATCTTGAGCTATTGGTTGCATAAAACGAATTTAGGGTTCTTGAGCAAATTTGGGGCTTTTTGATTTAAGCTTGATTTTGACAAATTGTTTGTTTAAGAATGCTTGTATATGTATAAATTAGAGTTACATGTAATCAATTTGAAGAAAAATTAATTGGATTGATTTTCCCCAATTTGCTTAATGTTGGCCAAAA